>JAGKQL010000044.1:6228749-6251822 GCA_018398635.1 Cyprinodon brontotheroides | reverse complement strand
ATCAAACAACAACATACATCCCACTACTCAGATATTAAAGGGCTTAGCAATTTTAAAATTCTAGAGTTAGTTTGGGGACTGCTTACCTTGTGAGGCTCTGAAAACTGGGGCACTGTCAGCTCAAGTGGAAAAAGAAAAACATTTTGGAATATAAATATATCCCTTTTGCATAGGCATACATCCATCCATCCATCCAGCCAGCCAGCTAGCATTTCATTGTATTATTCTCACAGAGCATTTAAGCCTTTATTGATATTTAAAAAATGCAATACCTAAAACAAAATTAGCAATTAAAAGATGCAATAAAAATATATTTATTATGTCTGAAGTTTAGGTGACCACTGACTCCTCCAGTTTTGGTATTAGTAGCTCTTCCTTTGGCTCAGTACCCATGAAGTAGCCCTTTAGCCTTAAAAAGGTGGGTGACCCCTGTTCTACAGTTTAATAGGATATGAACATTATGTTGAAAGCATGTACCAAAGTTTAATACATAAACCAAAGTACTGAGCTATATTTATTTATAGCCGTTTAAAGTATTGTGTATGTACTGTATATATGTATATAATTAGTGTGTTTTATGGAAGATTATTCGAAACTGCCCCAAAATATCTTGAAAGCCAGGAAATACTTGGTGCAAAAGCTTTAATTTTCAAGCAGGGACTAAACACAATACATGCTTTTTTGACAGCTTAAAAATAGAACATTGTCGAAAAGAACTGCTCAAGCTACAGTATTCCAATAAAGCCCTCACTAGAAGCCTGTCACTGGTTACCATTAGTGTAGTGCACTAGTGATGCATTTTCCCCTCACTAATTGCTATGGCTACAACTTATAATAGGACAGATTGTCTTTTGCACCATCCTAATTGGTTGGAAAAGGGATGCAGAACAGTCCTGCTAATTTCAGTGTTTGCTTCTTGCAACAGAATGTATCAAAATCTACAAATGCATCCATTTCTATTTAACAGTTCACTTTTTTGTATTACATTCCTCAGTTTCAAAGACAGGTCCACCTTGTTTGCGTGGTTATTTCTCTGACAGCTGCTGTTCTTTAGACAAGTAACAGAAATGGAGGGGACAATTTTACAATGACAATATTACACAAATAAAAATGGTTAAAAATGTATCTTTTGCCATTGGAAAAAAAAAGAATCTTTTACACAACTTTATAAAAAAAAATAAAAGAAAACACAAAAAATATGTGTTAGTGAGGCTGATTTATTGTGTTTGGTGCTTTGCCAAAGGACACATGGTCTGCATGTTAAAGCAGATCAGTTCGGCTCTCATCTAGCTCTGGGAGATCTATTCCCAGAACTATTTTGGCAAAAAATTACACACACACACACACACACAAAAAATAATATATATTGATAATTATCAAGTATTGTTGTGCATATTCAGGTATCATAAAACATTCCGCAGCTAACAAAATAATCACTTTACCTTTAATGGAAGCGCTTCTGCAACTAGTGGCACATCTACAGGAATCTCCAAATGGTAAATGTGTGGGGAAAAAAACTAAATGTCATACATTCACGTTTATAGTTTTCATGGAAAGACATAAAAGATTTAAAGGATCAATGAAACATAAGCATAACTTTTTTTTTCCATTGTTAAATCTTGCTTATGATTGTGTTTCTGGCCCTTCAGGATGGCAATGTGCATGTGAGTTGTGTCACAGACTGACCTTTAAAAGAAGGTCAGTCCATTTGGAAGAGGATTAGAAAGACTGCATGCAGACAGACACGATAACTGGTAATATAGATCTACCACAAACAACAAAACTGGACTTCCTTGACCTTTTTAAATCTATATCTTTAAAAGTTGGGGCTTATCTGAGAACTGATAATTCCTACTTTATGTCACAGAGGATCTGTGTTAGGTGTTCTGGAAATCCACTTTTGCTGTGGCCTTTTCTTCGCTTACCCTTCAGAAATATTTTCCCCATACCTGTTTGTCTCTTTCCTTCTGTACCTTCATCACCTCACTCAGGGACATGTGGTGAGGGGAGGCAAGTGAGGCAGAGCCTCACCTGTCATCATGACAAGAAAAGTAAAGATTACATATAATGAATATTAATATTTGTCCACTGATTTTTATGTATGACTAATTGTGAATATTTTTATAGTCAAAATTGCTTAAATCAAGTATTTCAAATTCAAATACAAGGGTGAAACATGAGGTGCAGCAGCAACGAGCCAGACCTCACATCTGATTGTGCAATCCATCATAAACTGGGTTGATACATACCATTGGCGCATACCCTGTTGCTTTATCTCTGCATTTTGCCAATATAATGTTTGCATATATATTTATATACCCTGGTGTTCAACAGGCTGGCTAATGTCTTTAGTCATTTATGTTTAATGCTTGCTAGTGGCATATTTAGTTTTACTGATGGGACACAAAACCACAGTGAAAAGGCACAGGGTAAGTCAGGGCAGTTCTTAGCCGCACCGAATCGGTGCGTACGTGAGCCACACAGTGGTACGCTCATTGATTGATGAGACAAGTAAAAGATAAGTGGACTGCCACGAACCATGTTTTCAGTCCAAAATTAAAGATGATTATATAGCTTATTTAAAAGAATAAAAAAAACGTGGACTTTCAGTCCAAACAGAAAGTGTTTAACAACGGAAGACCAACACCGGAGCTAAGGAATTCGGAACGTATAGCTCACAAATGGGGAGGAATAAATACAAAGCTTCTGGACAGCATCTCAGCTCTTTTGGCAAGAAGGATCTGCTAAAGATTGTTCCTGAGGCGACAAAGCCACTTCAACTGGTGCTGACTTTACCAGCCAAAACAGCATCTGTGGAAAACTTATTCTCTGTGTTGAAAAGACTAAAACCATACAACTGGAATAGGAAGGTTCAGGAAGACTTTCCTCCCTGGTGATCATTTTTACTTAGGCAGAGAGACTTTTAAAGTTAGAAGAGTAAAGAGGACTTTAATAATGACACAACTGAGGTTTTTGTGGCAAAGGATGGGGTATGGAATTAATCTACAAATAAAGGTAAGACCACAAACAGTTTTCATTTCAATACAATAAAAAAATTAATTAGACAAAGTAATACATAGCAGAGTATTGAAAAACGAAATTTTGGCCTTAAAGGTATAGAGGACGATCTTATATTTCTGGGTGGATCATCTAAATAAGTGGTCCTCCTCATTGTCAATCATTCTGGTGAAATGCTTACGTAAGGCAGTCCTATGTGCTCGTCCCCAGTTAGCTATCTTTTTCTGTGCATGCGCACTTTCAGGTCTTTATGTGTGGTCAGCTCCGGTTTCAGCCAGTCATTGAAGCTCACCTTTCTTTGAGAATGGTAGAGGGTCATAAGAGAAAAAGTGTCTACAAAGTCTATTAAAAAAAAGAAAGGCCTCCAAAGAGGCAGAAATATCCCGGAATGTTTTGCACGGTGTGCTCTCCTCGCAAAGCATTATGGGAATTTGCTGTCTCAGCGACCGACTGTCTTAATAGGCTGTCTCTTTTCGCCAACTGGTGACTAAAAACAAAGATGGCGCAGGCACCGCTTGGTGGAGGAAGAGTTACGTGAGCAACAGAGAGAAAAAAGTAGTGATCATCTGTCTAAACGGTAAGTTAAGTGTGCTATAAAGTTCACTATATAGTCCCCACCCTGTATAGTGATTGACTGATTTAGGAGTTAGAGCGGACACTGTAAGCTTGTATGAGCTATTAGAACAGCAACTTTTAAACAGACCGTGCACGAGGAGAAATGGGATTGTGCATGTTCTCGCACGCTTTTAATAGGCATTCCCTCTCGGGAGCGTGTGCAGGGTTGTGCATGTGCATTTTTTTGAAACTTGAGAGGTCGGGTCTTTTAATAAATTTGCGATTCTCCAAAATCCTCCACAATACCTTTAAATTAAATATTTTTTGTTTTTCTTTTCATGCTTTTGGTTTACTATTTTCTCTCGCTGTGATAATTATAAAAAAATTTCTTATCTTTACCTTTAATACTTACGTAATTTTACATGTGAGAGACAGAGAGAGTGCGTTTATATGAAGAACGCTGATGATCTACAAAAAAACCATTAGCCATTTGCATAAGCTACCCTTTTAGGTGTGTATATTCTCCCCAACCATGAACCTTACCACACGTCATTCACCTCACTATATTTCAGCAAAAACATTGGCCAGTTACTGGGAATTGTTAAAGAAACCCATGCTTTATAACCATCTTTGTCCATGCAAAGAGCAGAGAGATAAGAGCCAGAGGAAAGACTACCTGTCCTATTAAAGGAATCAGTTTAAGTGTCCTCAAACCTTAAGTGGTCGTTAGCTTGTCTGCTTGAATTTTGCATGCCTGGCGTCTTTCTACAAATAAAACTAGTATTCATTGGATTTTCAGGTTACCTACAGCTGAGATCATAGATGGTTTGAGATTGACTATTCCACAACCACAACAGTTCTCACCAGACAAAGAACCTGCCATAACATATATTTTTTATTTTATTTTACTATAAACTGGATGTTTCACCAGATGAGATCTAAAGTGATGAAAAGACAAGCGTTTTCATGTGTTGAAAACCAAAACCAACGAGCCCACCGTTATATCTTCCAATTGCCCTGAATAGTCTGTGTGCTGCATAGTAGCTGAAACTTGAGGGCCTAATTTCCTCTGCAGTCCTACAGGTATGATGTCAGTTGATGCATGAGCACCCCAGACAGCTTTGATACAGGAAATCGCGGTTGTTTCAGCAGTAGCAGAAGTAGAAGACTTGCTTGACATGGTGCTTGTTGCTGTCATAATATATTCATAGTGGTCTTGTTCTAAACCGTCAAGTAGAAAACAACATCACCAGTGCACCCGTGTAAACATTTCTAGGTATATGAAACTTAATTCTTAGCAGCACAATTTAGGTTGAGATTCTGAAATTAATTTTCTGCTGGCAAAAAAACTATTTATTTACATTGATCTATTACTGCATTTCAGACTTGGAATTTGATTTTGATCAGGAAGAATCCAAGTGATGTAAAAATGTATTAACATAGAAGAGAGCACTTTTAATACATGTCTAAATGGCATGTCATTATAGACTTCATATCAAGTCATATCAAGCAGCAATCTTCTCCCATGCTATCTCCCTACAAAGCTGTAGCTTTGTTTGATAGTTAATATAAACACATTATCCAATTTTTCTTATAACTCTGCAATAAAATTTCTTGTCTAAGCGGTATAAAATAGGTAGATTTCCTCTTACCTGTGCTCATCAAATTGGGGCTCAACCCTTGATGGCTTTTTATAGTTGTTAAGCATGTGCTTGACTGCAAGTGAACCTACTCAGGCTTAATTAAACTGACTAACACCAGACATTATAAAACCAAAAACTCAAAGTTATAATCAACAAACTGACTCTAAGTTTGTTAAAGCTGCTTTGTGAAATGGACATGGACAAAGCACAGGCAAACAACAGGCATACTGAAAAAGTTTCTATTTAGTCTATTTATCTTACAGTATGGCATTTTGTGTCTCCATTTTCATAGTAAAATAGAAAGTGCTACCCATAGTGGAGGGCTAAGATCTGCCTTCTTTAAAGGAAACACATTATGAAGGTCATTCAGGTAATTAAGAGGCATCCAAGCAATTTTACTATTACCTTGAAAATACTATGTAGGCAATCATTTTTATGAAAATTAAGCTGTTCCGACAAATATGAGAAATAGTAAGCACAGATTTATAAAAAAAAAATTAATAAATAAACAATCTTCAAGTGGTGCAAACACCATGGTAATACATGATTTGACAGTATGAACCCATCAGAGTATTGGCTAGAAGATTAGAACAGAATATGTGGATGATAATCTTCTACAACTGAATAAAAACAATCTTAGGTAATAATTTTCAGATCAAAAAAAGGAAAGACTCTGTGTTAGCACGCAGCTACTACAGCTAGAAACCACTAATTATGGCTGGAATCTAGAAAACATCAGCCTGTTTCTGAAGTCCGCACACTGGCTCCCCGTAGCTGAAGGAATAGACTTAAAATCTTTCTGTTAGTTTATAAATCTCTGAATCTATCAGTGATTTGTTGTCAGTGTATCAACCTCCAAGGCCACTCAGGTCTTCTACATCAGGCCTATTCTGTACATCCAGAACAAGAACCAAACATGAAGAAGCAGAATTTAGTTCCTATGTTCCACCTATTGTAGACAACTTTGTAGACGAATATTGTCATTTTGTATACACAGACTATATACAAAGCAAATTTTCATTTTTTGAAAAAAAAAAATTCTCTGTTAGTTTGAATGCTTTCCTATTCTTCTTCATCTGAAGCTCAGCTCTGGAAAATATCTCATCTAGGACCTGTTGGGGAGTGAAACCTCTAATTATGGCTTCAGCAAGGAACCAATTAGGAGTACTTTGATTCAGGGTACCTTTCTATCCTCCACGACAATTTGTCTTTATTATGTCTGAGATGTTTTTGTTTTGTTTGGGAGCTTGTTTGTGGCCTTTGAACATTTTTTCTGGTGTCTGAAAGCTTTTATAATCCACGGATCAAAATTAACCCATAGAAAAATCTTTGTGCCCTAGTGGTGTACAACTCATATGGAAATATAAATAAAAACAAAGTATTATATTTTTTTCCACTGATGGGGTCACTTTAGGAAAAGCCATAACATTGTAAATAAAAAAAGGATAGTTTAAGGTAATCCTTAAAATCATATTGGGGTCACTTTTAAGCCGCAAGACAACAAAAGGGTTAAAGAACCTATAGCATATCATCATCCATTTTTTAGATGTATCTATTTCCAATACATTGCAATATGGGTTTTGGTGAGGCTTGCTTTTGCGAATAAAAGTTTATTTGAAAATAGCATCCGTTAAACAGTTAATAAGCATTCTTGTCATTATGGACACATTTGTATTAAACATGTTTTGTGTAATGTAATATAATCAGAAATTATGTATTTTCTGTTGTACAATGCAGAACATTGTGATAATTATGAGAAATAAATGCTTAAAAACATCAGCCTTCTTCTGCTGGGTCTTTTTTTCTACCAGAGACCAGAATACCCAGAAACAGTAGTATGGAGCTAAATTGGTGTCAATTTTCCCAAATACACATTTATAATTCATACATGCACAGGACAAGCTCCAAACACACATAGCACGATTCACGCAAGCACAAAAAACTTAACACACTCACAGTACAAGCTGCACACACAGACAGCACGAGTCACGTCAGCATACAAGATTCACATATACACAGCACATGATTCGCCAAAGTATTTAAGGTCCATAAACAATTATAAATTAATTTACAAAGTACCACTGGTCTTTAAACTTCACTACGTTTGTGTGTGGATTTTTGAGACTCTCCTGACGTAGCTCGATACACAAATGCATTTTTTTATACAGGGGATGGTTTGCAACCAATCACAGAGCTTCCTTGTATAAGCCAATCACAAGAAAGTAATCCATGTGGGATGACTATTTGCTCCACTCTGGTCCTGTGTTCTGTCCGCTCAGCATACTGGCTCAGGCCAGCATACCTTAATAGCCATTACATAGAGTTTCCTCTGTCTCCCCACTCTTTACATTCAAGCACATTGTTTTATTTCACGATTTAGTCAGGGTTCTGTCATAGTTTGTGCATAAAACAAACAAGAAAATTAATTCACTAAGTTTGTTACACACATCCGTTTTAAAAACAAACATTGCATGTCCGTTAGATGAGGATCTTATTAAAGAATGATAAGCATTTTTTCGCAGAGAATTAAATATTTATAGGGAGAGGATTTTAAAACCCAGTTGCGGGATATGAAATTAATTTGTTTTTAGTTTAATATGAGCGACATGCAGATCATTTTATTTTTATTTTATTTTTACAGAACATGACGAATTACTGAAATTTTTTTCAGATTACACATAGATTAATAAATTCAGTGGGAGGAAATGATTGACTTTAGGGTTATGATTAGGATTCAGTGTGTGCAGGTGGTGCAGTGGTTAGCACGCACTACCCATGTATGGAGGCCTTAGTCTTTGACGCGACTGACCCTGGTTTGAATCCGACCTTCGGTCCTTTGCCGCATGTCTCTCCCCTCTCTCACACCCCCTTTCCTGTGTCAGTCTTGTCAGAAAACGTGCCACTAGTGATAGCAACCTACTGAGCCCACTAGCACAATCTGAAGCCATTCTATGGGACTAATGACCACTAATGACGATCATGCGCATGCATTCGTATTGCTAAGGGTATACTGGCCTGACGGGGGATGCTGAGGTGAAAGAACACTGGCCAGGTAAAGATCTATAATTGCAATCGCAATAAACAGGAAAAAGAACATCGAGAAGATCTGGTTTGTCAAATTAAAATTTGGTAATGATAGATCGGTTACTACAAATTAGAGCATAATTCCTATCACAGGCATACTACATGTCCAAAAACTTGGAATATCCCTTAAAATAAAATTATTTTAAATTATGGATAATTAAGGGTTGTTCTACAAATTGGTTTTGCACAATGTGTGAGTTTTAAAAAGACTGACTTTAGCTTTTGATATATTTTCTTTAATTAAGGTACAAGGTTGTTTTTTTTCTTCTGACATCTAAACTTTTCTTTAGAATGGATTAAGTCTCAGAAAACATGCTTCTTCAAATCTCTGTGCACTGCTATGAAATATTAAGCATTCATGTTTTTCAAACACTGTAGTTAACAGATTTTACCAAGATGACTTAAAATAAGCAGCTGTTTATTCAACCACATGGCAACAAAGACAACAAAGTCTGAAAAAGAAAGAGAGAGCTGGCATGTTAATTAGCTGCCTTAAATGGCTAATTAACAAATGATGAAGTGTCATGATGCCCCAGGAAGACACCAACATTAGCATTGTTGTGCACACTCACTCACAAACACACAAAGGCAGACACATGCAGCTGTCTCTGGTCCCCAGAGAGTTGGGAGAGCCCCTTCTGAAGCAAACACGAACCAATTCTGACATACTTTATGTATTCTTGATGCAACTAATGCACATTTATCCCCGGTGGACTAACAGTTTGTTTGTATTCATGGAACAGGTTCATGGTTGGCTCCGCTGTTCAACTGAGAGCTTCCGATTAAATATTGTTGAGAATTCTGAGCTCTGTTGAATATATAACTTTTCTTTATTGATTTCTGACTCAGCGTCAAATTCGGTAAGAATTTTAGGCTTCATGCTGCTTTAGTGAAATGAAACAGCCACTGCAGGTCTGTTATTCTTTTCTTTTCTCAGCAAAACTTAATGCAGAGACCTGTCTAAAATATGCACTGTGGTAAGTGAAGTATTTGTCAAAGCAAAGTTGCTAGTATGTAAAAAAATTGAATAAGGTTAGAAGAACTTATTCTACCAAGAAATTTTACACTTCTGGCATGTGTTCTTTTCAAGCACTTATGCTTCAAACAAAACATAAAAAGAAAACAAATTAATTTAACAAAATACTGATCAATATTTGCTTTCATGAGTTAATATATTTTCCAAAGTATTTCTATAAATTACGATGGGTTTAGAGTGTCTTAAAAATGATTTATACCTCACATTTTGTGAACTGAATCTTTGCATGAATTTTGCATGAAATAAGCCCTCCTCATAAACTCTGAGAAGTTTACTCAATCCAGCTCTCCTCTAAAAAATCAGTGATCCCTAAAATTCCCAAGCAATTAAATGCTTCTAACTGTGGGTGAATTTCAGCAACACTCTCGCTTGCCACTTTCAGGTGGGTGGAATTCTACATACATTTTTAATTGGAGTTTTCTTGGGCTGCATCTGAAATAATAAATACATTTATATAGGACACTACAAAACTATAAGTCACATAAGTACCACCTGTAGATAGTGTTTGCTCATTGGTCTGTCTATAGTGACATTGGTCTAAAGCGGTATCCTTTGGAGAACATATTGTGAAGCATATATACCATATTTTACCACCAACCTTTTACATCTTAATAAAATTATTCTCAAACTCATTCAGATTGGATGAAGAACATCTTTAAAAATTAATGATCAAGCCTTGTCTGAAATTCTTGATTAAATGTAATGGTCTATAGATCTATGGGTAAAAGTTGGGTTACACCCTAGATAGGTCGTAATTCATCACAGGGTAACACAGAGAGGGAAAATTTAGAGTCACTACTTAATCGAGCTTTTTTTTTTTTTTTTTTGGCCTGTGGGAGGAACCTGAAGAAAATGCACGCATGCAGAGGGAGAACACGCATGCCCATGCAAAGACCCTGGGCTAGGTCATAATTTAGGTCATAATCCTAGACCAGGATTCAGCCCTGGGGTCCGTTTCACAACAAGGTTTACAAAACTTAGATTCAAATCTGCAACTAACCATGTAAAAAATTCACCAGAATATATTTTACATGCTAAGCCAATTGTAAAACATTTCAATATGCAAGTAATCATTACAACCCTTACATTTAAAATTTTTATAATTTGTGTGGAATATGTCTAATTTTTTTTTTTTTTTTTACAGTGTCCTGTCTGGCAAGGTGACAATAAGAATAATTGTCTTGATGCCAAAAGGAGCCCAACAGATTTTACTTTCACAAGTGTAACGGTATGCATAGTGCCATACTGCTCCACTTGTTTCAAATATATATAAATTGCTTTATTATAATTATACGGGGAGTTTTACGGTTCATATGGACACTGCTGCAATGTGAAATTGAATACAGCACAACCAAAAAAAATCATATTAAAACAAACACCAAACCAGAGCTGACAACTCTGTGTTACCTGAAGATATATGAATGAGTGTTCAAAATACCTGTAGTTGTTTTTTTTGCATGAAAGTTTACCATAGAAAAAAAAAAAAAACAATTTTAACTAAATTACACAAGAAAACTAAAAATGAAATTGAATACAGAGAAATTTGCAAATGTTTCTGGGTGTGTTCAAAAATATTTTTGAAATACAAAATTTTGAACAGAAATGAAAAATATGTACATTTTGAACCATTTGAAAAAACTTAAAATGTACTTCAAAAAATTAAGTGATTGCAGAAGTGCAGTCAAATTTTTACATATACCAGATACATTTTGAACACTTAATGATTCACAAGACCAACAAGCAATAAAGTGTTATTAACAACAAAAAGTTTATTTTTTGTAGCAAAACTTTTATAACAGATAAACACATAATTCAGATAATATTATCAAGATACAAAAAGCTGAATGCAAAAATACAACAGAAACACTCTGACTCACAAGGGAGTTAGTAGCTAACACAGTCACAGAATAAAAATTAGTTTTGATATGATCAGAGGAGCAGTTATAAATCTTTTGACAGTTCCTGCCCACTATCACACACAGAGGGATTTTACACGCCTCACACATCAAGGAGTATATTTCCTGACACACCCTGCATTTCATGCATTCCTGTGTGGCTTTCTTAGAGAGACTGATGTTACGTCAGCAATGACCACAGGTATATGCTGACAGGCATTTTGTACTTGTTGTTTGCTGCTCCTAAAAGTCTGGTAGTTCAACAGCTGCTGATCCAGTCTGCCAGACAGCTCCTTGTACAACAGGTAGCTTTTCATTACAGCAACGTCCACAAAGTCACAAAGTGATGCAGCACTGTCAGACACAACTTCCTGCTTTTTCTACATGAGGAAAAAGATCCAATCAGCTGACCATAAACTCAACCCATCAAAGCAGTTTTAGTCGCTCACAGATGGCTCCTTCCTCTTCTTCTCTCCAGACAAGTGGGTGCCTTAGGGAGCAGGAGCAGGAGGTATATTCTTCCTCCTCAATATCATCAACACAGAAAAATATACAATATGTGTTAAATGTTTTTATATCAAGAATAGTATATTTGGATGCATAATATAATAGCATGATGAATTCCTTTCATATGCACATTATCTTTAGTTTTTTCCAACAACAACAAATAAAAATCAGATACATAGCTAGTCTGACTCTCATGCGTTGAGGCCGGGGGTTTGAACCCACACTGAACATATGAGCTATGGTCCTGTAACATCATTCCCGTTGGTCCTTGGGCAAGACCATAAAGGCTGTGTGCCTACCTCATAATATGAGAGCAAATACACTTGGAACCATACCGGCTTATACGTTGCCCATTTAAACAAGGTCTTCATCAGTTGTTGAGGAACCCGGACACTGATTGCAAGTGGGCTACTGGAACAAGAAGACAATGAACACAGAAACATAATAAGGCATTATTTGTATGTTAATACTTCATTAACCCTGACCAAATTAGTTATATGAAAAGACGGGGAACTATGGAAGCTTTCGATACTCACATTCTGAACTAACTGCTAAACACCCAGTGGCTTGGTGTTCCAACATTGACAATCGGCAGCTGATTTCACAGTTAGGGTGTCAGGAGATCCAACAAATAGAAGCTATGTCAATGTGAAACAAATAGGCAAGGTCAGATGAGGGCACCACCAACAAGCCTCCAGATATTGGGCACCAAGCCCCAGTGATGCAAGGTCAACTTAATAATGGCCTAAGAAATAAAATCATGGCTCAGATAAGAACCTGTCAAGCCTCACAATGCCTAGTTAAGTAAGGTGCTACCATTGATCTTCAGGCTGATGTGAATACAAGACTAAATCGATAACAGCCATTCAACATGACCCTTTACAGTCAAATGCCAGCTGAATAGCAGCCCACTTACCTGCAACTCCCAGCAAAATCCCCTCCAAATTCCAGCCTCTGTAGTGAGCCCCTCCTTCTCCTGAGCAAAGTAAGTGAACATCACAATGGCAGAGCACCAACAAAGACTCTAAGGTATAAAGAACTGACAGCATCAGGCTCAGACACGCCTAAATAAAACTGGCTTCTTTCCATGAATACCTAGAAGCATAAATACGGTCTGACC
Source organism: Cyprinodon brontotheroides (assembly GCA_018398635.1). Lineage (NCBI taxonomy): Eukaryota > Metazoa > Chordata > Actinopteri > Cyprinodontiformes > Cyprinodontidae > Cyprinodon > Cyprinodon brontotheroides. Next base: position 6,238,964 of record JAGKQL010000044.1, on the reverse strand, counting down.
TGGACAGAAGCACTGATCATGACAGCACAGATGCTGCCTTGAACATCAGATCCAAGGTGCAGGCCCCAGAAACAATCTACCATCTCACAGCAGGGTGTGAGATATTGGCAGGATAGGAATACATGGAATGTCACAGCCAAGTGGCTGGTATAGTGTACAGAAAAATTTGTGCAAAATACAAGCTGGAAACCCCATGGTCAAAATCGGAGCCAACTCCCAAGGTGATGGAGAATAGAGACTTAAGATCCTGTTGAACTTCCAGATAAAAACAGACAAAATGGTTGTTGCCAAGCATCTGGACATTCTGATCATTGATACGTAAGCAGTAGAGGACAGCCGTAGTCGATGTGGTTATCCCAAATATTGGGATTATTCAGAGAAAAGAACATGAGAAATTGGAAAAAATATCTATTCAATCCATGATGGTTGAATAGAGACTTTTGGAAGTCTATTCCTAACTCCCCCCCATACGGCGTCCCTGGACTCACACATTCATTATCATGCACCTACAGATAGACGTGGTCACTTACCTGTTGTCTCTTCCTGCAGAGGTTCCTGCCTCAGCTGCGGTTCTGTTTCTAATAAATATTTTGAGATATCTAACTACTTGTCTGCTTCGAATACTGGATCCTATTGTTCTGAGTTTGACACTACCGAGCGAAAAAGTAGAACTCCTGGGTAAAATACATGCCACTTGTTTCCTGGTCAGTGGCGGGGTTCACAATGTGATGGTTCATCCATCAGTTTCATCACTCAAATTGCAATGAAGGATGTACACAACAATGAAGACTATATTGTTTGGTTTTTGTTGTGTTTTTATTAGATTTATGCAAAATGAAAACACAATTTTTCTGGGGGAAAACAGTGCTATGGAACTCATGTTTAATTTGACCCCTCTCGTTTAACTAGCAAATAAAATTTATATATGTATATTTCTCTGTCCAATCGCAATTATACAGAAAATAGATATGAATGTGAGAGCACCAGTGCTTGTCATAAAGGGTTAATATGTTTTTGTCATGCTCTTGTTTATGTGGTAAGTTTAAAATTTAATTACCTCTTTTTAAACAAGTGCCCATGTTGTAATTTAAAAAATGAAATAGTTTAAACTGCTTTAAGTAAAGAAGAACAGGCCATGTAAAAGAACATGCTTAGTTTATCACAGCCTTAAAAAATGGGCTTTATTTGGATCAAAATCCATTTAAATTTCTAAATTCCTGTACTTACACATTGCTCTGTGTTGTGACTAAAGGTTGGCAACCCTGTAGAAATAACACAAGCTTATGCTACTTTCACAGTGTCCCCTGTGACCAAGGAAGCAGCAGGGTGACTTGTTAGACTGTTCTGCAAGCAGCCTGATATAGTAGCTAAACCCCCTGCCACGACAATGAGTTAAACATAAGCCGGTGTGACGCACCAACTAGCAGAAAGATGCTTTTCTTCCGGTATTTCATCTGCAAGTTGATCCTGTTTTAAAAGTGTAATTACATTTAGATTTTAAAGTACTATAGTTTAGGTCAAAAAAAAAAAACATTAAAATTTAGAAAGATGAAACATGTAAACAAAGGAAGAAAAAGTGAATGTGTTTCTAGGTAACGCTTTTATGCCGAGGTTTAGATGTTGAGGTTATTTTATTCTGTTGGTATTATTTTGCTTTCCCTTTGGAAGAACTTTCAGCTAGGGTTACATTAAATAATGCTCATGGTAGATGCCTGAAGAGTGCAACACCCACACACAATGAGAAGTTTGCCCTATTCAGCCAGCCCATAGATTAATCTAAATGTAGTGGCATTTTTCTGTGCACCAACCTTTCAGGGATATGCAGTTTACTAGAAATGGTAAGACCTTTTTCTTAAGGTAAATTCATGTATGAATAAGCAATTTAAAAACATTATGATGGCAGATCCTGTAATATCCTCCTTTTTTAATAGAGCTTAGCCATTGGTTATCTGAAAATGTGTATTCCCTTTATGCAAATTGTCTTACTTTAATACTCGTTTTACTTTGAAATAGTCACACTTGGGAAATATTCATACTTCTTTATTCCCTTGGTTTAGTTTTTATATTTCCAAATCAATATCAAGATATGTTCAAACTAAATATAAGTGCAGAGAATATCTTTAAATCCACATTTATTTACATCTGAAATAATTTTTTAACTCTGTGGAAACGTAGTTTCTCCCTAAAACATTATGTTAATGCATATATATATATAATCTAGGCTTGCAAATTATACCTTTACCTCCCTTGATGTCCCCCTAATTTTGCTTCAACAGTGTGAGACTGTAAGTTCCTCAAATCTTTATGAAAAGAGCTGTCTGCTTCTTAAAATACTTTAAGCCAAGAACATATCAGAATATAACAAAAAGCTGGACCTAATGGTGTCTGTGGTAGGGGATTATTGTTTAATGACAAAATTAAAAGAAATGCTGCCATCAAACATCAAAAGCTAGAGATACATTTTTCAAAGGGACGCGTTAAACCTCAGCAAAATTACCTATTTGTCCAATGCCATTACCTGAGTTCAGAAGGGTCATATATGATATTACCCCAAAATATAACCTCGAAACTTCTTATTTTCTCCTTGTTCTTATCCATCCATCCATCCATCCATCCATTTTCTATCACTCTTATCCCAAGTGAGGTCGCAAGGGGTGCTGGTGCCTATCTCCAGCTGTCTACGGGCGAGAGGTGGACAGGTCGCCAGTCCATCGCAGAAAGAGCAGGGCCGTGAATCTTCTTGCTGTTCTACCCACTGCACCACTGAGGAGCCCCATGTACTTATCCATTATTCCTTAAAAATATTTCATAGCAATATACCAGTAAATATGCTTTCTTGAGGGTCCTTTCAAGTGAAGTGATCTTTTTCGCTTTATTTTGTACTTTTTTAAGTCAGTGAAGTGTTTGCGTTGAGTCAGTTGCCTCAAGTTAAGCAAAAGCACTTTCAACGCGGTTGCTATAGCAACCCTCAGATGAGCTTGCGGTTAATGAACCTGAATAGATACGGACTTTGTAGGATCATAATTAGTGCAGTCCCTACGGAAAAAAGGTGGCAGCTTTGGCAGATTAGATTTAACGTGGTATGCTGTATGCTGAAAATATGTATATCAGTGGCAGCTATACCTTACCCTAATCATAGATTTCAGGCTTAAAGTAAAACAGTATGGGTCTATGTCTAATCAAACTCTTATAGGCTTATCTTAAAACCAAAAGTATTATTTGAATTTTAAAATACTCTTTTCAAGTACCTTCTTTATTGTTGCCGTCTCAGCTGAAATTAATAGACAAAGGATGATACCATACGAGTACAGTTCACATATTCAACACTTATGGTTTAAACCACTGCTTTCATCTTTCTGTCCCTCTCTGTTCATCAGTTCTCCCTCTCATTAGCAGTCTCCTCTCTTCTCCCATCATCCCTCTATCCCTTTCCATTTCTTAGTCAGATGGGGCTTTGGAAGGCAAAGGGGTCACAGAAATGTCTCTTTTACACACAATCTCACCCTCCCCCTTTTTTCTACCAACATGTCTACGCTTTTTCCCCCCTTCTCACTCACATGAGAATGCATATAAATGATCCTTTTTCACATCCCCCACCTTTCCATTTTCCCAGAACTCTCCCCTTCTGACTACAGTACATATTTTATGCTTTTTGGTCTATTTCCTTGAACTTATGTGATACAGGAGATGACATACTTTGAAATATAACCTAAAACTACGAAGATGAATCGGATACCATGGGAAAAAAAATTTAAATCAAATCACCTTTAAGCAAGGCAGCAATTTTTTTCAGGGATGCACTGACTTTGCTACAATAAACCAAAGATCAATCTATAGACAATAACAATAGATATTTACAGTAGTCATAGCCATATTCTTGGGCATTGGTAAGTCATCGGGATATATTGGATGACGATCACTTTTGTTTCCTATGTCCTTCCATCCAATCCGAAGGTATCCTAGTTGCCACAGCAACCTTAATTTCTCAGGAATTTGTGACAATTTCATGCAATAATATTTTTTCTAGTTAGGAAATCTCTATTAGGTAAGATTTCAAAAGTCTGTTTTGACGTTCTCTTCTTTGAATTTCAGGTTTAAATACTGTTTGGTAATCAAACAATAGAAGAAAGGGAAGCTAGAAATGAAATAATTAAATCAAAGGAACCGCCAGTGAAAGGCCAGCAGTCTAAATAGTTCTCGTACTCGTCGTCTCCGCTTTGCTTATCCGGGTGTGGGGCAGCAGACTTTACAGAGACTCCCAGACTCCCTCTCTGCACACACCTCCTCTAGACTCTGTTGGGGGAACTGGCCAAGATGTCCCAATGTGATCAGCCAGAAGACATAGTCTCTTTCCTGGGTCGTCCCCTGGGCCCTTCCTCCCAGTGGGGACGTGCCTGGAACACCTCCCTAGGGACTGCATCCAGGGGGCATTTGGATCAGATTTTCGAACCACCTCAACTGACTCCTCTCAATGTGGAGAACCAGCTCTACACTGAGCCATCACCTGAATGTACTGAGGAGACACCCTATCTCTAACTTAGAGCCCAGCCACCCTTACGGGAAAGGGGCATTGTCAGCTGCTTGTATCCGGGATCTTGTTCTTTCGTCCATGATCCAGATTTCATCTACCATGGGTCAGGGTAGGAGACACAGACCGACTGGTAAATTGAGAGCTTTGCCTGTTCGCTCTCTGCTTCACCACCGACAGACCGATTGCAGCACGATCCGCATTATTGCAGCAGCCGCACGGAATCTGTCTGTCGATCTCCCGCCATACTTCCCTCACTCATAGACAGGACATCAAGATACTTGAACTCCCTCCCACTTGGGGGCAGAGGACTCTCCTCCAACCTGAAGGGGACAAGCCACCTTTTTCCGGTCGAGAACCATGGCCTTGGAGGGCTGATTCTCATCCCGGCACATGACCTTGGAAGCCTGTCACAATTGACCTTTCTACTCTTGAAGTCCCTTCAGATACAATTATTCTCTGCTCAATCCTCACTTTGAAAATTGATCTTCACCACATCCAAATGCTTAAGTAATTTTAGCTGCATGCCATGACGCTGGAAAATTTGGTGTTTCTGTTAGAAATCAAATGAACTAAATGTACCTAATAAAGTGGCCAACACGTATGCATATATACCTTCGAGATGTATTGTGTATAAACCACTGCTGGTGTGTAGTATGTATAAGAGTATATTTGACTTTTACTGAGTTTATTACTAATTTTGAAATCTGACAGACCAATATATTCTCAGGGATAAGAGTGAGAGAGAAAATAAATTCATAGTCAAATTTTTTGCCATCTCCCACCTTGTAGTTCTATTAAAACAGACATGCCTTGAAACTAATTGTCCAAATATGTCAACACACAACTCACTGTAACCTAGCAACTGATTATCCTGCAGTTTTTTACTTTCAAAACTGAAATGTTGTCTTCTCACCTTAATAACTGCGATCTAATAAAGAGCCTCTTTATACTAAAGTGTGCAGTGACTGTGTGTGGCATTTTCTTTATATCCATATTATTTTGTGTAACACATGTTATTGTGTCTGTGTGTTTTATCACCTGCAGAGCAGTGGAGTTAATTGGCTTCAGATGGGAGGAGAAGCGCAACAATAGCTTTAAGCATACACGCTTACTCACACATACACTGCCTGAAAAAACTCCCTTTGAGACATTGCTGCACACTTTGTTTTAAATGATTCACAGACACACAATCCCACTATGTAGCAAGGTTGAATCCAAACACTGAAGCGTATTGTTGTGGCTTTACAGAGACACATCTTTCATGACCCACAGCAGCACATGATAACAATGTCAGTCAGTCTGTTTATTGGTTTATATAGATATGTGTTTGGGTCACTGTGGTAATATTCAGGCCATAAAGCAGGGTTTATACATTAATGAGCCTTGTTGCATGGCAAGACAAATTGACCAACCAATTATATTTCTATCTGCCAGTCCTGTAGAAAGCAGAGGTGGATTGCCTCCTCTAGGTGAAAGAAAAACAAACCAGAGCCAGCACTTGGATGGCCTTACTCTCGTTACAGTCTTATTTCTGTTTTTCTTAGACTTTTTTTTGCCATTTCAGTTTTTTTATCCTCACCATCCTAATCAGCCTTTGTGTCTCCAAATAATTACACACCTGCACAGAGACCTACGGAGCCTAATTTTCCATTTTGTTTTCTGAGTTTTAAGTAACTTTAAGTAATTTTTATACTTTTACTGAATAAAGAAACAATGAAAAAAACATCACATCAGTAGTTATTAGAGCAGAAGTAGGTTAAAAAAAATTTGTTATTTGGAAATGTGAATTCTGACTTGTTTAAGTTAACATTTTTTATCTTTAGCAAAGACCGGAAAATTTTATTGGGCAGCCTAATTCTTCATATTACTTAAAAAGCTTTGCTAAGTATCTAAGCAATTGTTTTTTCTTAAATATCTAAATATGTATAGTTTTTTTATTGCTTTTTAACTTTATTGCTTTTTAACTTTCATCATTGTTGCAAAATGTGCTTACTAAATAATGATCTGTGTAGAAGTTCTAGTTTAAATGTTAGGGTTCTCCCCTTGTGGACTTAGGTTTGAATTTCTTTTAAGTTTCAGTTCCACTTTGATTTATGTTATTCTGTGTTTTCTTGGTTTCTTTTAAGTTTATATTTAAACGGTCGTGTACCTTTTGAGGTTGCTGTTGCCCCTTGTGCTGGTTTCCTTTCTCCTAGCTCCTTCTAGGTACTTCTGTCTACACCTGCTCCTGATAATTAGTCCTCCCATTGTTTTCTCTCCCATATATATACCTCCTGTTCAGTTACTCTTTGCTGGTTATTGTTACTTGGCTCCCCATGTGTGTTTTCCCCTGACGTCTCCGGATTTTTGGGTAGTTTGTTCTTGGACTTTGTTTCTGTTACCCTTTTTCATTAAATCAGCAAAAGTAATCTCTACCTCCTACTCTCTGCATTTGGATCCTAATCCAACCTCCACCCCACATTAACACCAAAAGCCTTGACATCTCCCTGATATATCAAGAAGTAAAACAAATGTGTGTCTCAATTGGAAATCATTAGGGTGTTGCTGTTCTTTAAAAACATAGCTTCAGATGTTATTGTTTTATATTATTTTGTTTACGAACAGAATAAAAGAAAATACAGTAGCATTCTGGTGAAAAAGTGTTAGCAGCATTAGGCTTTATTATTACATAGGACACTTACTGTATCTTCACTTCCCGTTAGGGTTCGTCTTGAATGTTTCAGTCTGCCTCTGTAGAACTGCACATTCTCTGACTTATTGAAACTTAAACCTTCCTTAACCCAACCTGAGTGTATCCACAGTCTTATTTAGTGTCCACTTGAGATCCAATCATCCAGGATGCATGTTAGCACCAGATTTCCTCTGGATCTTTGTCTCTCTAAGCCAAGATGTGCTTAAGCACCTGTATTCAGAGTCCTCTTGAGCAGGTTAGGCTCACACACACCAGTATACACTTTGACACACATAAATCCACACTAATCTTGCACTGCTGCCGCTTAGAAACTCCATGGCTACAAGGAGAGAAATATGAATATAAAAACGAGGACAGCAAAGGACAATGGTATAATAAGGGAATTTGATGTTGAATTGTGTCTGTGGGCTTTTCTACCCTTAGAAATCTTTAACTTATCTTCATAAACTCCTATCAATATTTAATTTCACAGAAAAATAACATTCTGCATTTCTATCCTAATAATGTTATTTTTTTAAACGTAGTATCAATTTAGTTGTCTCAAAAATTCTACAAGGGCCTTTCATTTTATAGGGGCTAAATAAACAAATGCTTTACATAAGTTTTATACTGTGGACAAATGTTGCTCTCTCACTTTACTGTGAGTAAAATGCACTTTTTGCTAAAGCTGGTAAACTCAAAGTAATTGGTGCATGTGTTGTCACCAAAGTCTGCAAATAATGTTTTTAAAGGTACATAATTATGCAACCCGGTGTTAATTTTCCAGGAAGTATTCTCGAGAGGCTAAAGTAAAAGTGCACTCAAGTCGTAAATATGCACAGCTGTTCTCCTGGTTTCTCGTCAAGCCAGGTAGCGGTTGTTTTGGAAAGCGGTAGCAGACAGGCTTAACGTAATCGAATGACTAATGCTGCGCTTCACACCCGCAGCTGAAAGCTGACAGAAGCAGCGAAGTTACATGCAAAATCCAATGGTTGACGCCGCCGTCAAAGGCGCCAGCAAAAAGGTCCAGCGGTGGCGTTTTTGAGCAGCAGGCTTAGCGCTTCTGAAACAGCTCAAGCAGCCGCGTCGGTGCGGGTTTAAGCATCTGGCCTTGGGGAGAGAGAGACACAGCGCTGATGATCACTCCTCTTAAACAGTTTATTGACCAGCCTAAATTAACTTAAAATGCAGAAATCTGCCGGCCAGAATATGCAGTTTGGATTATTTAGATGAAAACATTCTACTCAGCTGCTGCGGTGAACTGCGAGGAGGCTTACCCGCCAGAGGCTGCTTGATGAGAGGATCCCTACTGTCGGCCATAATCGCTGGTATGTGTGGGGGTCTGAGCGGCTCCGACAGAAAAATATTGAAGGCAGGATAATAATCTGAATGAACTGACTGCACTGATTAGCGTTTTCAGGTGTATTTTTCTCACTTAAACACATATTAAAACTACTTTATTCCCATTGATCACAGCAAATATAGCTGCAAGGCAGAGAAAGGATAGTGAAGCTCAACGCCAGCTGCGTCAGACACACTTTTGCACCCGGCGCAGCCAGAGCAGCAAAGCTGCTTCAAGCGTAGCGATCAGAACTAATAACTGGTACAAGCAGCAAAAAATGAAGCAGTAGACGCCTTGATTTTGCTGCGATCCATGTCGGCATTAACATTAACTGCACAAAGATAAGCCACTGTGCTAGCAACCAGAATGCTTTTTAACTGGGGGGTGTAGCAGTTCTCACCGTAAAAGCAGTGGTTCTCAAACTTTTTCTGTCATTCCCCACTTTGGACAAGGGGGAATTTTCAAGCCCCGCCCACCTGTCCCCACATGCCCCAACACAATGGTAATGAAATATACAACAATCTTAAAATGTTTCCAATTTTATTGAACAAGTAGTATCTAAATACAAACTATCTACATCAATAACCAGTAAGCTCAAAAATAAAGAAAATAAAAATTGCAGCTGTGTCCAAAATTTGTATCAAGCTCAAAGATAGAAAAAATTAAAGTTCCACTCTGCAATCTGTTAATAAAAGAAAGAAGTAAGTGAAATCCATCTGGCAAGACAGGTCTATTTATCCCTGCATCAGTGTACTGCAATGCCCTCTGCTTTTGCGTTGCACAGTTTCTCAAAAGCGGGGTTGCAGGCTTGATACTGCCACTCTCAAGTCATACTCAATGTTCGAAAGCTGAGATCTGTATTTTGTTTTCAGTGAAGCAACAGTTGAAAAGCCCATCTCACAGAGACATGATGTGGCAAAGGGAAGAAGAATGCACACAGCTCTCTGTCCGATGAGTGGATACTCCCTCTCCACTCCAAACCAGAATTCACTATGAGTCTGAGCATTAAACCTGAGCCTCAGGGTGGAGTCAGACGTCATTTCAATAAACTGGTCCTATTTATTTAAGATAAAATATTTCAAATTCAGTTAATTATGATCAACCTGCGCCGCCAATCCCGGCGCATGTGCGCTTTATTTGCAGTCTGGACGCTGAGGGTAAACATGCTGTGTCTCTGCAGCGCTGAGAGGGACTCCTGTGATAGAATGGGGTTGGGACGGAGTAGGCGCCCCACTGGCAGCAGCTGCCGCTGGAGGACAAGAAAAGGAACCATAATGCCAATGAAGAGTCTCCAAAAGTCGCAGGATTTGTCACTAGTCGCTTTTGAAAAAGAGTCGCTGAGGGGTCTGGAAATATAGCTTACAAAGTCGCTGAGCTGGCAAACACTGGGGCTCTAAAAGCTTTGTCCGCTATAAATAGCGCCGCACGCTTCACGCCAATCATTATTTTGGCACTTCAGTTCCAGGTGAAATTTTTCTCATATCTAATGTTCTTAATTAGACTGTATGTAGGCTAGTAAGGATTACTTTGTGGGTTTGATTGGTCTGCTAAAAAAGCGCAAACATACAGCTGCTGGGCGACAGTTTTCGTTTCTCACATCGTTCTACATTTATAGTCACATCTACACACACACACAATATCACTTCGGTTGACCGAACTTGGCGCCCCACC
>JAGKQL010000044.1:6204117-6228249 GCA_018398635.1 Cyprinodon brontotheroides | reverse complement strand
TAAGGGTAGAAAAGCCCACAGACACAATTCAACATCAAATTCCCTTATTATACCATTGTCCTTTGCTGTCCTCGTTTTTATATTCATATTTCTCTCCTTGTAGCCATGGAGTTTCTAAGCGGCAGCAGTGCAAGATTAGTGTGGATTTATGTGTGTCAAAGTGTATACTGGTGTGTGTGAGCCTAACCTGCTCAAGAGGACTCTGAATACAGGTGCTTAAGCACATCTTGGCTTAGAGAGAGAAAGATCCAGAGGAAATCTGGTGCTAACATGCATCCTGGATGATTGGATCTCAAGTGGACACTAAATAAGACTGTGGATACACTCAGGTTGGGTTAAGGAAGGTTTAAGTTTCAATAAGTCAGAGAATGTGCAGTTCTACAGAGGCAGACTGAAACATTCAAGACGAACCCTAACGGGAAGTGAAGATACAGTAAGTGTCCTATGTAATAATAAAGCCTAATGCTGCTAACATTTTTTCACCAGGATGCTACTGTATTTTCTTTTATTCTGTTCGTAAACAAAATAATATAAAACAATAACATCTGAAGCTATGTTTTTAAAGAACAGCAACACCCTAATGATTTCCAATTGAGACACACATTTGTTTTACTTCTTGATATATCAGGGAGATGTCAAGGCTTTTGGTGTTAATGTGGGGTGGAGGTTGGATTAGGATCCAAATGCAGAGAGTAGGAGGTAGAGATTACTTTTGCTGATTTAATGAAAAAGGGTAACAGAAACAAAGTCCAAGAACAAACTACCCAAAAATCCGGAGACGTCAGGGGGAAACACACATGGGGAGCCAAGCAACAATAACCAGCAAAGAGTAACTGAACAAGGAGGTATATATATGGGAGAGAAAAACAATGGGAGGACTAATTATCAGATAGGGAGCAGGTGTAGACAGAAGTAACTAGAAGGAGCTAGGAGAAAGGAAACCAGCACAAGGGGGCAACAGAGAGCAACTCAAAAGGTACAAGACTGCTTAAATATAACAAAAAGAAACCAAGAAAACACAGAATAAGATAAATCAAAGTGGAACTGAAAACTTAAAAAGAAATTCAAACCGAAGTCCACAAGGGGAGAACCCTAACATTTAAACTAGAACTTCTACACAGATCATTATTTAGTAAGCACATTTTGCCACATGGATGAAAGTTAAAAAGCAATAAAGTTAAAAAGCAATAAAAAAAAAAAACTATACATATTTAGATATTTAAGAAAAAACAATTGCTTAGATACTTAGCAAAGCTTTTTAAGTAATATGAAGAATTAGGCTGCCCAATAAAATTTTCCGGTCTTTGCTAAAGATAAAAAATGTTAACTTAAAAATGTCAGAATTCACATTTCCAAATAACAAATTTTTTTTAACCTACTTCTGCTCCTAATAACTACTGATGTGATGTTTTTTTCAATTTGTTTTCTAACTTTATTCAGTAAAAGTATAAAAATTACTTTAAAGGTTACTTAAAGGCTCAGAAAACAAAATGGAAAATTAGGCTCCGTAGGTCTCTGTGCAGGTGTGTAATTATTTGGAGACACAAAGGCTGATTAGGATGGTGAGGATAAAAAAACTGAAATGGCAAAAAAAAGTCTAAGAAAAACAGAAATAAGACTGTAACGAGAGTAAGGCCATCCAAGTGCTGGCTCTGGTTTGTTTTTCTTTCACCTAGAGGAGGCAATCCACCTCTGCTTTCTACAGGACTGGCAGATAGAAATATAATTGGTTGGTCAATTTGTCTTGCCATGCAACAAGGCTCATTAATGTATAAACCCTGCTTTATGGCCTGAATATTACCACAGTGACCCAAACACATATCTATATAAACCAATAAACAGACTGACTGACATTGTTATCATGTGCTGCTGTGGGTCATGAAAGATGTGTCTCTGTAAAGCCACAACAATACGCTTCAGTGTTTGGATTCAACCTTGCTACATAGTGGGATTGTGTGTCTGTGAATCATTTAAAACAAAGTGTGCAGCAATGTCTCAAAGGGAGTTTTTTCAGGCAGTGTATGTGTGAGTAAGCGTGTATGCTTAAAGCTATTGTTGCGCTTCTCCTCCCATCTGAAGCCAATTAACTCCACTGCTCTGCAGGTGATAAAACACACAGACACAATAACATGTGTTACACAAAATAATATGGATATAAAGAAAATGCCACACACAGTCACTGCACACTTTAGTATAAAGAGGCTCTTTATTAGATCGCAGTTATTAAGGTGAGAAGACAACATTTCAGTTTTGAAAGTAAAAAACTGCAGGATAATCAGTTGCTAGGTTACAGTGAGTTGTGTGTTGACATATTTGGACAATTAGTTTCAAGGCATGTCTGTTTTAATAGAGCTACAAGGTGGGAGATGGCAAAAATTTGACTATGAATTTATTTTCTCTCTCACTCTTATCCCTGAGAATATATTGGTCTGTCAGATTTAAAAATTAGTAATAAACTCAGTAAAAGTCAAATATACTCTTAGACATACTACACACCAGCAGTGGTTTATACACAATACATCTCAAAGGTATATATGCATACATGTTGGCCACTTTATTAGGTACATTTGGTTCATTTGATTTCTAACAGAAACACCAAATTTTCCAGCGTCATGGCATGCAACTAAAATTACTTAAGCATTTGGATGTGGTGAAGATCAATTTTCAAAGTGAGGATTGAGCAGAGAATAATTGTATCTGAAGGGACTTTAAGAGCAGCAAGGTCAATTGTGACAGGCTTCCGAGTGTGAAGCTAACAGGATGAGAATCAGCTCCTCCAAGTTTGGAATAAAGTGGTCTTCGACTGGAAAAATGTGGCTTGACCCCTTCAGGTTGGAGGAGAGTCCCTGCCTCCAAGTGGAGGAGTTCCAAGTATCTTGGGGTCCTGTTCACCAGTGAGGAAGAATGGAGGTGGGGAGATCAACAGGACGGATCGATGCGGCTGCTGCAATAATCGCGGACGCAGAAGAGAGAGCTGAGTGAAAGGCAAAGCTCTCAATTTACCAGTCGGTCTTCCATGCTTCCTACCCTCACCCATGGTCATGAAATCTGGATCATGACCCAAAGAACGAAATCTGGGATACAAGCAGCTGAAATGAGCTTTCTCCTCAGGAGGAGTGGCTGGGCTCTCCCTTAGAGATAGGGTGAGTAGCTCGGTCATTCAGGTGAGGCTCAGTGTAGTGCGAGTGGTCCTCCACGATGAGAGGAGTCAGTTGGAGGTGGCTCGGACATCTTAGTGGATGCCCCCTGGATGCCTCCTCCCTAGGAGGTGTCTCCAGGCGCGGGAGTGTGTTCCAGGCACGCCCCACCGGGGAGGAGGCCAGGGACGACTCCAGGATAGAGAACTATGTCTCCTTGGCTGGCCTATAGGAGCACCCTAGGGCTTCCCCAACAGGGAAACTAGAGGAGGTGTTCTGCGGAGAGGGAAGTCTAGGAGTCTCTGCTTAGGTCTATTTACCCTCGCTAATCTCGATAAAGCTTAGGAGACGACGAGTACGAGAACTATTGAAGCTGCTGGCCTTTTCTCCAGGTGGTTCCTTTGATTTAATTATTTCATTTCTAGCTTCCCTTTCTTCTATTGTTTGATGACCAAACAGTATTTAAACCTGAAATTCAAAGAAGAGAACATCAAAACAGACTTTTGAAATCTTACCTAATAGAGATTTCCTAACTAGAAAAAATATTATTGCATGAAATTGTCACAAATATCTGAGAAATTAAGGTTGCTGTGGCAACTAGGATACCTTCGGATTGGATGGAAGGACATAGGAAACAAAAGTGATCGTCATCCAATATATCCCGATGACTTACCATGCCCAAGAATGTGGCTATGACTACTGTAAATATCTATTGTTATTGTCTATAGATTGATCTTTGGTTTATTGTAGCAAAGTCAGTGCATCCCTGAAAAAAATTGCTTCCTTGCTTAAAGGTGATTTGATTTAAATTTTTTTTCCCATGGTATCCGATTCATCTTCGTAGTTTTAGGTTATATTTCAAAGTATGTCATCTCCTGTATCACATAAGTTCAAGGAAATAGACCAAAAAGCATAAAATATGTACTGTAGTCAGAAGGGGAGAGTTCTGGGAAAATGGAAAGGTGGGGGATGTGAAAAAGGATCATTTATATGCATTCTCATGTGAGTGAGAAGGGGGGAAAAAGCGTAGACATGTTGGTAGAAAAAAGGGGGAGGGTGAGATTGTGTGTAAAAGAGACATTTCTGTGACCCCTTTGCCTTCCAAAGCCACATCTGACTAAGAAATGGAAAGGGATAGAGGGATGATGGGAGAAGAGAGGAGACTGCTAATGAGAGGGAGAATTGATGAACAGAGAGGGACAGAAAGATGAAAGCAGTGGTTTAAACCATAAGTGTTGAATATGTACTCCTATGGTATCATCCTTTGTCTATTAATTTCAGCTGAGACGGCAACAATAAAGAAGGTACTTGAAAGGAGTATTTTAAAATTCAAATAATACTTTTGGTTTTAAGATAAGCCTATAAGAGTTTGATTAGACATAGAGCCATACTGTTTTACTTTAAGCCTGAAATCTATGATTAAGGTAAGGTATAGCTGCCACTGATATACATATTTTCAGTATACAGCATACCACGTTAAATCTAATCTGCCAAAGCTGCCACCTTTTTTCCGTAGGGACTGCACTAATTATGATCCTACAAAGTCCGTATCTATTCAGGTTCATTAACCGCAAGCTCATCTGAGGGTTGCTATAGCAACCGCGTTGAAAGTGCTTTTGCTTAACTTGAGGCGACTGACTCAACGCAAACACTTCACTGACTTAAAAAAGTACAAAATAAAGCGAAAAAGATCACTTCACTTGAAAGGACCCTCAAGAAAGCATATTTACTGGTATATTGCTATGAAATATTTTTAAGGAATAATGGATAAGTAGGCCTACATGAGGCTGCTCAGTGGTGCAGTGGGTAGAACAGCAAGAAGATTCATGGCCCTGCTCTTTCTGCGATGGACTGGCGACCTGTCCACCTCTCGCCCGTAGACAGCTGGAGATAGGCACCAGCACCCCTTGCGACCTCACTTGGGATAAGAGAGATAGAAAATGGAACAAGGAGAAAATAAGAAGTTTTGAGGTTATATTTCGGGGTAATATCAGTGACCATTCTGAACTCAGGTAATGGCATTGGACAAATAGGTAATTTTGCTGAGGTTTAACGCGTCCCTTTGAAAAATGTATCTCTAGCTTTTGATGTTTGATGGCAGCATTTTTCTTAATTTTGTCATTAAACAATAATCCCCTACCACAGACACTATTACAGTAGGTCCAGCTTTTTGTTGTTTTCTGATATGTTCTTGGCTTAAAGTATTTTAAGAAGCAGACAGTTCTTTTCATAGGGATTTGAGGAACTTACGGTCTCACACTGTTGAAGCAAAATTAGGGGGAAATCAAGGGAGGTAAAGGTTTGTATAATTTGCAAGCCTAGATTATATATATATATGCATTAACATAATGTTTTAGGGAGAAACTACGTTTCCACAGAGTTAAAAAATTATTTCAGATGTAAATAAATGTGGATTTAAAGATATTCTCTGCACTTATATTTAGTTTGAACATATCTTGATATTGATTTGGAAATATAAAAACTAAACCAAGGGAATAAAGAAGTATGAATATTTCCCAAGTGTGACTATTTCAAAGTAAAACGAGTATTAAAGTAAGACAATTTGCATAAAGGGAATACACATTTTCAGATAACCAATGGCTAAGCTCTATTAAAAAAGGAGGATATTACAGGATCTGCCATCATAATGTTTTTAAATTGCTTATTCATACATGAATTTACCTTAAGAAAAAGGTCTTACCATTTCTAGTAAACTGCATATCCCTGAAAGGTTGGTGCACAGAAAAATGCCACTACATTTAGATTAATCTATGGGCTGGCTGAATAGGGCAAACTTCTCATTGTGTGTGGGTGTTGCACTCTTCAGGCATCTACCATGAGCATTATTTAATGTAACCCTAGCTGAAAGTTCTTCCAAAGGGAAAGCAAAATAATACCAACAGAATAAAATAACCTCAACATCTAAACCTCGGCATAAAAGCGTTACCTAGAAACACATTCACTTTTTCTTCCTTTGTTTACATGTTTCATCTTTCTAAATTTTAATGTTTTTTTTTTTTGACCTAAACTATAGTACTTTAAAATCTAAATGTAATTACACTTTTAAAACAGGATCAACTTGCAGATGAAATACCGGAAGAAAAGCATCTTTCTGCTAGTTGGTGCGTCACACCGGCTTATGTTTAACTCATTGTCGTGGCAGGGGGTTTAGCTACTATATCAGGCTGCTTGCAGAACAGTCTAACAAGTCACCCTGCTGCTTCCTTGGTCACAGGGGACACTGTGAAAGTAGCATAAGCTTGTGTTATTTCTACAGGGTTGCCAACCTTTAGTCACAACACAGAGCAATGTGTAAGTACAGGAATTTAGAAATTTAAATGGATTTTGATCCAAATAAGGCCCATTTTTTAAGGCTGTGATAAACTAAGCATGTTCTTTTACATGGCCTGTTCTTCTTTACTTAAAGCTGTTTAAACTATTTCATTTTTTAAATTACAACATGGGCACTTGTTTAAAAAGAGGTAATTACATTTTAAACTTACCACATAAACAAGAGCATGACAAAAACATATTAACCCTTTATGACAAGCACTGGTGCTCTCACATTCATATCTATTTTCTGTATAATTGCGATTGGACAGAGAAATATACATATATAAATTTTATTTGCTAGTTAAACGAGAGGGGTCAAATTAAACATGAGTTCCATAGCACTGTTTTCCCCCAGAAAAATTGTGTTTTCATTTTGCATAAATCTAATAAAAACACAACAAAAACCAAACAATATAGTCTTCATTGTTGTGTACATCCTTCATTGCAATTTGAGTGATGAAACTGATGGATGAACCGTCACATTGTCAACCCCGCCACTGACCAGGAAACAAGTGGCGTGTATTTTACCCAGGAGTTCTACTTTTTCGCTCGGTAGTGTCAAACTCAGAACAATAGGATCCAGTATTCGAAGCAGACAAGTAGTTAGATATCTCAAAATATTTATTAGAAACAGAACCGCAGCTGAGGCAGGAACCTCTGCAGGAAGAGACAACAGGTAAGTGACCACCTCTATCTGGAGGTGCATAATAATGAATGTGTGAGTCAAGGGACGCCGTATAGTGGGGAAAGTTGGGAATAGACTTCGAAAAGTCTCTATTCAACCATAATGGATTGAATAGATATTTTCCAATTTCTCATGTTCTTTTGTCTGAAAAATCCCAATATTTGGGATAGCCACATCGACTATGGCTGTCCTCTACTACTTACGTATCAATGATCACAATGTCCGGATGCTTGGCAACAACCATTTTGTCTGTTTTTATCTGTTAGTTCAACAGGATCTTAAGTCTGTCATTCTCCCCCACCTTGGGAGTTGGCTCCGATTTTGACCATGGGGTTTCCAGCTTGTATTTTGCACAGATTTTTCTGTACACTATACCAGCCACTTGGTTATGACATTCCATGTATTCCTATCCTGTCAATCTACCATCTCACACCCTGCTGTGAGATGGTAGATTGTTTCTCAGGCCTGCTCATGGGATCTGATGCTCAAGGCGGCTTCTGTGCTGTCATGATCAGTGCTTCTGTCCAGGTGAGACCTCATTTATGCTTCTAGGCATTCATGGAAAGAAGCCAGTTTCTTCAGCAAGTATGTGTGGCTCATGTCTGAGCCTGGTGCTGTCAGTTCTTTATACCTTAGAGTCTTTGTTGGTGCTCTGCCATTGTGATGTTCACTTACTTTGCTCAGGAGAAGGAGGGGCTCACTACAGAGGCTGGAATTTGGAGGGGATTTTGCTGGGAGTTGCAGGTAAGTGGGCTGCTATTCAGCTGGCATTTGACTGTAAAGGGTCATGTTGAATGGCTGTTATCGATTTAGTCTTGTATTCACATCAGCCTGAAGATCAATGGTAGCACCTTACTTAACTAGGCATTGTGAGGCTTCACAGGTTCTTATCTGAGCCATGATTTTATTTCTTAGGCCATTATTAAGTTGACCTTGCATCACTGGGGCTTGGTGCCCAATATCTGGAGGCTTGTTGGTGGTGCCCTCATCTGACCGTGCCTATTTGTTTCACATTGACATAGCTTCCATTTGTTGGATCTCCTGACACCCTAACTGTGAAATCAGCTGCCGATTGTCAATGTTGGAACACCAAGCCACTGGGTGTTTAGCAGTTAGTTCAGAATGTGAGTATCGAAAGCTTCCATAGTTCCCCGTCTTTTCATATAACTAATTTGGTCAGGGTTAATGAAGTATTAACATACAAATAATGCCTTATTATGTTTCTGTGTTCATTGTCTTCTTGTTCCAGTAGCCCACTTGCAATCAGTGTCCGGGTTCCTCAACAACTGATGAAGACCTTGTTTAAATGGGCAACGTATAAGCTGGTATGGTTCCAAGTGTATTTGCTCTCATATTATGAGGTAGGCACACAGCCTTTATGGTCTTGCCCAAGGACCAACGGGAATGATGTTACAGGACCATAGTTCATATGTTCAGTGTGGGTTCAAACCCCCGGCCTCAACGCATGAGAGTCAGACTAGCTATGTATTTGATTTTTATTTGTTGTTGTTGGAAAAAACTAAAGATAATGTGCATATGAAAGGAATTCATCATGCTATTATATTATGCATCCAAATATACTATTCTTGATATAAAAACATTTAACACATATTGTAATATTTTTCTGTGTTGATGATATTGAGGAGGAAGAATAGACCTCCTGCTCCTGCTCCCTAAGGCACCCACTTGTCTGGAGAGAAGAAGAGGAAGGAGCCATCTGTGAGCGACTAAAACTGCTTTGATGGGTTGAGTTTATGGTCAGCTGATTGGATCTTTCTCCTCATGTAGAAAAAGCAGGAAGTTGTGTCTGACAGTGCTGCATCACTTTGTGACTTTGTGGACGTTGCTGTAATGAAAAGCTACCTGTTGTACAAGGAGCTGTCTGGCAGACTGGATCAGCAGCTGTTGAACTACCAGACTTTTAGGAGCAGCAAACAACAAGTACAAAATGCCTGTCAACGTATACCTGTGGTCATTGCTGACGTAACATCAGTCTCTCTAAGAAAGCCACACAGGAATGCATGAAATGCAGGGTGTGTCGGGAAATATACTCCTTGATGTGTGAGGCGTGCAAAATCCCTCTGTGTGTGATAGTGGGCAG
The DNA here is from genome assembly GCA_018398635.1 of Cyprinodon brontotheroides. Taxonomy (NCBI): domain Eukaryota; kingdom Metazoa; phylum Chordata; class Actinopteri; order Cyprinodontiformes; family Cyprinodontidae; genus Cyprinodon; species Cyprinodon brontotheroides. The sequence goes on along the minus strand of JAGKQL010000044.1, from coordinate 6,218,993 downwards.
GAACTGTCAAAAGATTTATAACTGCTCCTCTGATCATATCAAAACTAATTTTTATTCTGTGACTGTGTTAGCTACTAACTCCCTTGTGAGTCAGAGTGTTTCTGTTGTATTTTTGCATTCAGCTTTTTGTATCTTGATAATATTATCTGAATTATGTGTTTATCTGTTATAAAGTTTTGCTACAAAAAAAATAAACTTTTTGTTGTTAATAACACTTTTTATTGCTTGTTGGTCTTGTGAATCATTAAGTGTTCAAATGTATCTGGTATATGTAAAAATTTGACTGCACTTCTGCAATCACTTAATTTTGAAGTACATTTAAGTTTTTTTTTCAAATGGTTCAAAATGTACATATTTTTTTCATTTCTTGTCTCTGTGTATAAAAGTTTTGGTATTTCAAAAAAATATATTTTGAACACACTCCAGAAACATTTGCTCTGGTTTGAAATGATTGTCTGTATTCAATTTCATTTTTTAGTTTTCTTTTGGATAATTCCCCTTTTTAGGACTCAATTTAGTTAAAATTAGACATAGGCCTATTCCACACAAATGATAAACATTTTAATGTAAGGGTAGTAATGATTACTTGCATATTGAAATGTTTTACAATTGGCTTAGCATGTAAAATATATTCTGGTGAATTTTTTACATGGTTAGTTGCAGATTTGAATCTAAGTTTTGTAAACCTTGTTGTGAAACGGACCCCAGGGCTGAATCCTGGTCTAGGATTATGACCTAAATTATGACCTAGCCCAGGGTCTTTGCATGGGCATGCGTGTTCTCCCTCTGCATGCGTGCATTTTCTTCAGGTTCCTCAAAAAAAAAAGCTCGATTAAGTAGTGACTCATTTTACTACTGTGTTACCCTGTGATGAATTCTAGACTATCACAAGGTGCCCAGCACACCCGCCAGATCATGGCCAGGGCCATTACATTTGAAATCAAAATTTCAGAACTTCATCCAATCTGAATGAGTTTGAGAATAATTTTATTAAGATGTAAAAGGTTGGTGGTAAAATATGGTATATATGCTTCACAATATGTTCTCCAAAGGATACCGCTTTAGACCAATGTCACTATAGACAGACCAATGAGCAAACACTATTTACAGGTGGTACTTATGCGACTTATAGTTTCGTAGTGTCCTATATCAATTTATTTATTATTTCAGATGCAGCCCAAGAAAACTCCAATTAAAAATGTATGTAGAATTCCACCCACCTGAAAGTGGCAAGCGAGAGTGTTGCTGAAATTCACCCACAGTTAGAAGCATTTAATTGCTTGGGAATTTTAGGGATCACTGATTTTTTAGAGGAGAGCTGGATTGAGTAAACTTCTCAGAGTTTATGAGGATGGCTTATTTCGTGCAAAATTCATGCAAAGATTCAGTTCACAAAATGTGAGGTATAAATCATTTTTAAGACACTGTAAACCCATTGTAATTTATAGAAATACTTTGGAAAATATATGAACTCATGAAAGCAAATATTGATCAGTATGTTGTTAAATTAATTGGCTTTCTTTTTATGTTTTGTTTGAAGCATAAGTGCTTGAAAAGAACACATTTTTTCATGCCAGATAAGATACCTAAGTTTAAAAATTCTTGGTAGAATAAGTTCTTCTAACCTTATTTAGTTTTTTACGTACTAGCAACTTTGCTTTGACAAATACTTCACTTACTGCGGTGCATATTTTAGACAGGTCTTAAGGCATTAAGTTTTGCTGAGCAAAGAAAAGAATATCAGACCTTCAGTGGCTGTTTCATTTCACTAAAGCAGCATGAAGCCTAAAATTCTTACCGAATTTGACGCTGAGTCAGAAATCAATAAAGAAAAGTTATATATTCAACAGAGCTCAGAATTCTCAACAATATTTAATCGGAAGCTCTCAGTTGAACAGCGGAGCCAACCATGAACCTGTTCCATGAATACAAACAAACTGTTAGTCCACCGGGGATAAATGTGCATTAGTTGCATCAAGAATACATAAAGTATGTCAGAATTGGTTCGTGTTTGCTTCAGAAGGGGCTCTCCCAACTCTCTGGGGACCAGAGACAGCTGCATGTGTCTGCCTTTGTGTGTTTGTGAGTGAGTGTGCACAACAATGCTAATGTTGGTGTCTTCCTGGGGCATCATGACACTTCATCATTTGTTAATTAGCCATTTAAGGCAGCTAATTAACATGCCAGCTCTCTCTTTCTTTTTCAGACTTTGTTGTCTTTGTTGCCATGTGGTTGAATAAACAGCTGCTTATTTTAAGTCATCTTGGTAAAATCTGTTAACTACAGTGTTTGAAAAACATGAATGCTTAATATTTCATAGCAGTGCACAGAGATTTGAAGAAGCATGTTTTCTGAGACTTAATCCATTCTAAAGAAAAGTTTAGATGTCAGAAGAAAGAAAAAAACCTAGTACCTTAATTAAAAAAAATATATCAAAAGCTAAAGTCAGTCTTTTTAAAACTCACACATTGTGCAAAACCAATTTGTAGAACAACCCTTAACTATCCATAATTTAAAATAATTTTATTTTAAGGGATATTCCAAGTTTTTGGACATGTAGTATGCCTGTGATAGGAATTATACTCTAATTTGTAGTAACCGATCTATCATTACCAAATTTCTCTTGTTATTACCAAACTTCTCGATGTTCTTTTTCCTGTTTAGTGCAATTGCAATTATAGATCTTTACCTGGCCAGTGTTCTTTCAGCTCAGCATACCCCGTCAGGCCAGTATACCCTTAGCAATACCAATGCATGCGCATGATCGTCATTAGTGGTTATTAGTCCCATAGAATGGCTTCAGATTGTGCCAGTGGGCTCAGTAGGTTTGGTATCACTAGTGGCACGTTTTCTGACAAGACTGACACAGGAAAGGGGGTGTGAGAGAGGGGAGAGACATGCGGCAAAGGACCGAAGGTCGGATTCAAACCAGGGTCAGTCGCGTCAAAGACTAAGGCCTCCATACATGGGTAGTGCGTGCTAACCACTGCACCACCTGCACGCACTGAATCCTAATCATAACCCTAAAGTCAATCGTTTCCTCCCACTGAATTTATTAATCTATGTGTAATCTGAAAAAAATTTCAGTAATTCGTCATGTTCTGTAAAAATAAAATAAAAATACAGTGATCTGCATGTCGCTCATATTAAACTAAAAACAAATTAATTTCATATCCCGCAACTGGGTTTTAAAATCCTCTCCCTATAAATATTTAATTCTCTGCGAAAAAATGCTGATCATTCTTTAATAAGATCCTCATCTAACGGACATGCAATGTTTGTTTTTAAAACGGATGTGTGTAACAAACTTAGTGAATGAATTTTTTTGTTTGTTTTATGCACAAACTATGACAGAAACCTGACTAAATCGTGAAATAAAACAATGTGCTTGAATGTAAAGAGTGGGGAGACAGAGGAAACTCTATGTAATGGCTATTAAGGTAGACTGGCCTGACGCAGTATGCTGAGCGGACAGAACACAGGACCAGAGTGGAGCAAATAGTCATCCCACATGGATTACTTTCTTGTGATTGGCTTATACAAGGAAGCTCTGTGATTGGTTGCAAACCATCCCCTGTATAAAAAAATGCATTTGTGAAGAAGGCTGATGTTTTTAAGCATTTATTTCTCATAATTATCAAAATTTTCTGCATTGTACAACAGAAAATACATAATTTCTGATTATATTACATTAGACAAAACACGTTTAATACAAATGTCTCCATAATGACAAGAATGCTTATAAACTGTTTAACAGATGCTATTTTCAAATAAACTTTTATTCGCAAAAGCAAGCCTCACCAAAACCCATATTGCAATGTATTGGAAATAAATACATCTAAAAAATGGATGATGATATGCTATAGGTTCTTTAACCCTTTTGTTGTCTTGCGGCTTAAAAGTGACCCCAATATGATTTTAAGGATTACCTTAAACTATCCTTTTTTTTATTTAAAATGTTATGGCTTTTCCTAAAGTGACCCCATCAGTGGAAAAAAAAATAATACTTTGTTTTTATTTATATTTCCATATGAGTTGTACACCACTAGGGCACAAAGATTTTTCTATTGGTTAATTTTGATCCGTGGATTATAAAAGCTTTCAGACACCAGAAAAAATGTTCAAAGGCCACAAACAAGCTCCCAAACAAAACAAAATCATCTCAGACATAATAAAGACAAATTGTCGTGGAGGATAGAAAGGTACCCTGAATCAAAGTACTCCTAATTGGTTCCTTGCTGAAGCCATAATTAGAGGTTTCACTCCCCAACAGGTCCTAGATGAGATATTTTCCAGAGCTGAGCTTCAGATGAAGAAGAATAGGAAAGCATTCAAACTAACAGAGAATTTTTTTTTTTCAAAAAATGAAAATTTGCTTTGTATATAGTCTGTGTATACAAAATGACAATATTCGTCTAAAAAGTTGTCTAGGATAAGTGGAACATAGGAACTAAATTCTGCTTCTTCATGTTTGGTTCTTGTTCTGGATGTGCAGAATAGGCTTGATGTAGAAGACCTGAGTGGCCTTGGAGGTTGATACACTGACAACAAATCGCTGATAGATTCAGAGATTTATAAACTAACAGAAGGATTTTAAAGTCTATTCCTTCAGCTACAGGCAGCCAGTGTAAGGCTGATGTTTTTTATATTCCAGCCATAATCAGTGGTTTCTAGCTGTAGTAGCTGTGTGCTAACCCAGGGTCCTTCCTTTTTTGATCTGAAAATCATTACCTCAGATTCTTTTTATTCAGTTGTAGAAAATTATGATCCACATATTCTGTTCTAATCATATAGCCAATGCTCTGATGGGTTCATACTGTCAAATCATGTATTAACATGGTGTTTGCACCACTTGAAGATTGTTTATTATTTTTTTTTTATAAATCTGTTCTCACTATTTCTCATATTTGTTGGAACGGCTTACTTTTCATGAAAATGTTTGCATACATAGTATTGTCAAGTTAATAGTAAAATTGCTTGGATGTCTCTTAATTACCTGAATGACCTTCATAATGTGTTTCCTTTAAAGAAGGCAGATCTTAGCCCTCCACTGTGGGTAACACTTTCTATTTTACTATGAAAATGGAGACACAAAATGCCATATTTTAAGATAAATAGACTGAATAGAAACTTTTTCAGTATGCCTGTTGTTTGCTTGTGCTTTGTCCATGTCCATTTCACAAAGCAGCTTTTACAAACTCAGAGTCATGTTGTTGATTATAACTTTGAGTTTTTGGTTTTATAATGGCTGGTGTTAGTCAGTTTAATTAAGCCTGAGTAGGTTCACTTGCAGTCAAGCACATGCTTAACAACTATAAAAAGCCATCAAGGGTTGAGCCCCAATTTGATGAGCACAGGTAAGAGGAAATCAACCTATTTTATACCGCTTAGACAAGACATTTTATTGCAGAGTTATAAGAAAAATTGGATAATGTGTTTATATTAACTATCAAACAAAGCTACAGCTTTGTAGGGAGATAGCATGGGAGAAAATTGCTGCTTGATATGACTTGATATGAAGTCTAAAATGACATGCCATTTAGACATGTATTAAAAGTGCTCTCTTCTATGTTAATACATTTTTACATCACTTGGATTCTTCCTGATCAAAATCAAATTCAGAGTCTGAAATGCAGTAATAGATCAATGTAAATAAATAGTTTTTTTTGCCAGCAGAAAATTAATTTCAGAATCTTAACCTAAATTGTGCTGCTAAGAATTAAGTTTCATGTACCTAGAAATGTTTACACGGGTGCACTGGTGATGTTGTTTTCTACTTGACGGTTTACAACAAGACCACTATGAATATATTATGACAGCAACAAGCACCATGTCAAGCACGTCTTCTACTTCTGCTACTGCTGAAACAACCGCGATTTCCTGTATCAAAGCTGTCTGGGGTGCTCATGCATCAACTGACATCATACCTGTAGGACTGCAGAGGAAATTAGGCCCTCAAGTTTCAGCTACTATGCAGCACACAGACTATTCAGGGCAATTGGAAGATATATGGGTGGGCTCGTTGGTTTTGGTTTTCAACACATGAAAACGCTTGTCTTTTCATCACTTTAGATCTCATCTGGTGAAACATCCAGTTTATAATAAAAGAAAATAATGGCAAGATCTTGCTGAGACCAAATTCTGTCATGTTTATGTTATGGCAGGTTCTTTGTCTGGTGAGAACTGTTGTGGTTGTGGAATAGTCAATCCCAAACCATCTATGATCTCAGCTGTAGGTAACCTGAAAATCCAATGAATACTAGTTTTATTTGTAGAAAGACGCCAGGCATGCAAAATTCAAGCAGACAAGCTAACGACCACTTAAGGTTTGAGGACACTTAAACTGATTTCTTTAATAGGACAGGTAGTCTTTCCTCTGGCTCTTATCTCTCTGCTCTTTGCATGGACAAAAATGGTTATAAAGCATGGGTTCCTTTAACAATTCCCAGTAACTAGCCAATGTTTTTGCTGAAGTATAGTGAGGTGAATGACGTGTGGTGAGGTTCATGGTTGGTGAGGCACTGACTCCTTTAGAGTCAGATTTACAAATATACACATCTAAAAAAAAGGGTAGCTTATGCAATTGGCTACTGGTTATTTTGTAGATCATCAGCGTTCTTTATATAAACACACTCTCTCTCTCTCACGTAAAATTACGTAAGTATTAAAGGTAAAGATAAGACATTTTTTTACAATTAACACAGCGAGAGAAAATAGTATTTGCTCTGCACCCTCCATGTGATGCCCGTCGCAATTATACAATTCATATATCACAAGTGAGAGGATGAGTGGTGTACAAAAAGACAGATTTCAATTTGCCCTTTAGGGAAATATTATGTTGTTTTAATTCTGATACTAAATTCAATTTCATATAGATTGCGAAACCAAAAGCATGAAAAGAAAAACAAAAAATATTTAATTTAAAGGTATTGTGGAGGATTTCGGAGGATCACAATTTTATTAAAAGACCCGACCTCTATAGTTTAAAAAAAAATGAACATGCACAACCCTGCACACGCTCCCGAGAGGAAACGGCTATTAAAAGCGTGCGAGAACATGCACAATCCCATTTCTCCTCGTGCACACTCTGTTTAAAAGTTGCTGTTCTAATAGCTCATACAAGCTTACAGTGTCCGAACGTCTGCCCTAACTCCTAAATCCCTCAATCACTATCAAGGGTGGAGACTATATAGTGGAATTTATAGCACACTTAACTTACCATTTAGACAGATGATAACTACTTTTTGCTCTCTGTTGGTTACGTAACTCTACCTCCACCAAGCGGTGCCTGCGCCATCTTTGTTATTAGTCACCAGTGTCGAAAAGAGACAGCCTATGACGATAGCCTGCAGCTGAGACAGCAAATTCCCATAATGCTTTGCGAGGAGAGCACACCGTGCAAAATATTCCGGGATATATCTGCCTATTTGGAGGCCTTTCTTTTTTTCTCATAGCCTTCGTAGACACTTTTTCTCTTATGACCCTCTACCATTCTCAAAGAACCGCTATGAGAAAGGTGAGCTTCAATGACTGGCTGAAACCGGAGCTGACCACACATATTTGGAACCTGAAATGATGCGCATGCGCAAAAAAAAGATAGCTAACTGGGAACGAGCACATAGGACTGCTCTTACGTAAGCATATATCACCAGAATGATTGACAATGAGGAGGACCAATTATTTAGATGATCCACCCAGAAATATAAGAGATTGTCCTCTATACCTTTTAAGGCCAAAATTTCGTTTTTCAACACTCTGCTATGTTTTAATTTGTTTAATAAATTTTTTTTATCGTATTGAAATGAAAACTGTTTGTGGTCTTACCTTTATTTGTAGATGAATTCCATACCCCAATCCTTTGCCACAAAAACCTCAGTTATGTTATGTTTAAAGTCCTCTTTATTCTTCTAACTTTAAAAGTCTCTCTGCCTAAGTAAAAATGATCTCCAGGGAGGAAAGTCTTCCTGAACCTTCCTATTCCAGTTGTATGGTTTTAGTCTTTTCAACACAGAGAATAACTTTTCCACGGATGCTGTTTTGGCTGGTAAAGTCAGCACCAGTTGAAGTGGCTTTGTCGCCTCAGGAACAATCTGTAGCAGATCCTTCTGGCCAAAAGAGCTAAGATGCTGTCCAGCAGCTTTGTATTCATTCCTTCCCATTTGTGAGCTATACGTTCCGAATTCCTTAGCTCCGGTGTTGGTCTTCCGTTGTTAATCATCTTTCATTTTGGACTGAATACATAGTTTGTGGCAGTCCACTTGTCTTTTACTTGTCTCATCAATCAATGAGCGTACCACTGTGTGGCTCACGTACGCCTCAATTCGGTGCGGCTAAGAACTGCCCTGACTCACCCTGTGCCTTTTCACTGTGGTTTTGTGTCCCATCAGTAAAACTAAATATGCCACTAGCAAGCATTAAACATAAATGACTAAAGACATTAGCCAGCCTGTTGAACACCAGGGTATATAAATATATATGCAAACATTATATTGGCAAAATGCAGAGATAAAGCAACAGGGTATGCGCCAATGGTATGTATCAACCCAGTTTATGATGGATTGCACAATCAGATGTGAGGTCTGGCTCGTTGCTGCTGCACCTCATGTTTCACCCTTGTATTTGAATTTGAAATACTTGATTTAAGCAATTTTGACTATAAAAATATTCACAATTAGTTATACATAAAAATCAGTGGATAAATATTAATATTCATTATATGTAATCTTTACTTTTCTTGTCATGATGACAGGTGAGGCTCTGCCTCACTTGCCTCCCCTCACCACATGTCCCTGAGTGAGGTGATGAAGGTACAGAGGGAAAGAGACAAACAGGTATGGGGAAAATATTTCTGAAGGGTAAGCGAAGAAAAGGCCACAGCAAAAGTGGATTTCCAGAACACCTAACACAGATCCTCTGTGACATAAAGTAGGAATTATCAGTTCTCAGATAAGCCCCAACTTTTAAAGATATAGATTTAAAAAGGTCAAGGAAGTCCAGTTTTGTTGTTTGTGGTAGATCTATATTACCAGTTATCGTGTCTGTCTGCATGCAGTCTTTCTAATCCTCTTCCAAATGGACTGACCTTCTTTTAAAGGTCAGTCTGTGACACAACTCACATGCACATTGCCATCCTGAAGGGCCAGAAACACAATCATAAGCAAGATTTAACAATGGAAAAAAAAAAGTTATGCTTATGTTTCATTGATCCTTTAAATCTTTTGTCTTTCCATGAAAACTACTGTATAAACGTGAATGTATGACATTTAGTTTTTTTCCCCACATATTTACCATTTTGAGATTCCTGTAGATGTGCCACTAGTTGCAGAAGCGCTTCCATTAAAGGTAAAGTGATTATTTTGTTAGCTGGGGAATGTTTTATGATACCTGAATATGCACAACAATACTTGATAATTATCAAATGATTTTTAAAACCTAAAGACCCTTAATATGGCTATATAAAATCATATATATGAAAGGTTTGGTCCTACAGTGTGGGGTGTACAGCCACACGGCAAGCACATAACAGATCAAACATATTTCATTCTGAAAAATGTTTTTGTTAGAACTTCTTAGTTATTGCTTCAATAAAGTAGGGATGGGGAATAAAAATAAAAAACATTTTATGCACATTTGTAGTGTTGAGATGAGGAGGGGTGTCCAAAAAGAGTGTGTTTTTCTACACTTCTTAAAATGTAGAAAATTGTGAACAATAACTCAGTTGATTCTATCATTTTTCACATGCTCCAATTTGGAAGTATGCTCTTTTTTTGTATACTCCCCTATTTGATGCACACTTCCTCTCCTTTAAAAGCATCAAACTGCACACCTAGATAGACTGTATTTTGATGAACGATACCAAACATTCCCTGCTTATTTTGTACCTTAGCCAAGGAAGATATCAGCAAGTCAACGCTGCAAAGGTGCAAAAAATAAAAATAATTAGCTGCAGCAGAAATTGTACTGTTTAGCAAACACAAACACTCACAAATTATTCCCCATACCATATGTTGTCTGTTATTTGTTCTACCAAAATACTACTCAAAATGTTGTATTACAAGCAATAAAAACAAGATTTGCTTTTATAATACGGAACTGCTGACAAACTTATTGAGCAGTCCTTAGAAATTATCATCAGGACAGGTCAAAAACTACCACCTTTCTTATTTCAAAATAAGAGTCTGAAACACAAATACAGATTTGACAGTTTGACACCGTATCATTTATCAACTGATCTAAAGCCCCTGTCACACTTTGAGGATTTAGACCAGCATACAGTATGCCTGATGTACAAAAAATCTGGCAAAAACGCTGGAATACATTGGATAAGTTATGGGTATGTTAGCCGGTCGAGAAGTTTTGAGTTTGCTCAAAATTTCGTGATGTTATGATATTCATTATTTCCAACGTATATCAACGTATTTGAAGTGATGACCGCTGAACGTGTTTCTAACATATTGCTACTATTCAATGGCATATTGGCAGGATTTTGGTATATTATGGGGTACACAGTTTTTTCTTATCGTTTCTTTCTTTTTTTTTTGGCAAGTGGTAAATAGCAGCTAGTTTAACCGCTGCCCCCTCACGACACTGGCTTGTAAGATTTCATGGGCATTACATTGCTGTGCGTTTAGCATAAGTCAGGCTGTCATTCTTCTAGACTCTTTTTTAATACGTTATATGTATGCCCAAAATTGAAAAAAAAAAAAACACATAGAAACTTCATCATATGCCAACGTTTTAGGAGATTTTGGGACGTCAGGCATATGCTTTCTAAATCCTCAAGGTGTGACAGGGCCCTAAGACAACAAAGTACAAATTTGACCAGGACCTGTCTCTTAAATCCTATATCAATTTTTTGTGTGTGTGTGTGTAATTTTTTGCCAAAATAGTTCTGGGAATAGATCTCCCAGAGCTAGATGAGAGCCGAACTGATCTGCTTTAACATGCAGACCATGTTTCCTTTGGCAAAGCACCATACACAATAAATCAGCCTCACTAACACATATTTTTTGTGTTGTTTTTTTTTTGTTTTTTTTTATAAAGTTTTGTAAAAGATTCTTTTTTTTCCAATGGCAAAAGATACATTTCTAACCATTTTTATTTGTGTAATATTTTCACACCCCTCCATTTCTGTTAGTTGTCTAAAGAATAGCAGCTGTCAGAGAAATAACCACGCAAACAAGGTGGACCTGTCTTTGAAACTGAGGAATGTAATACAAAAAAGGTGAACTGTTAAATAGAAATGGATGCATTTGTAGATTTTGATACATTCTGTTGTCAGAAGCAATCACTGAAATTAGCAGGACTGTTCTGCATCCCTTTTCCAACCAATTAGGATGGTGCAAAAGACAATCTGTCCTATTATAAGTTGTAGCCATAGCAATTAGTGAGGGGAAAATGCATCACTAGTGCACTACACTAATGGTAACCAGTGACAGCCTTCTAGTGAGGGCTTTATTGGAATACTGTAGCTTGAGCAGTTCTTTTCGACAATGTTCTATTTTTAAGCTGTCAAAAAAGCATGTATTGTGTTTAGTCCCTGCTTAAAAATTAAAGCTTTTGCACCAAGTATTTCCTGGCTTTCAAGATATTTTGGGGCAGTTTCGAATAATCTTCCATAAAACACACTAATTATATACATATATACAGTACATACACAATACTTTAAACGGCTATAAATAAATATAGCTCAGTACTTTGGTTTATGTATTAAACTTTGGTATATGCTTTAAACATAATGTTCATATCCTATTAAACTGTAGAACAGGGGTCACCCACCTTTTTAAGGCTAAAGGGCTACTTCATGGGTACTGAGTCATAGGAAGAGCTACTAATACCAAAACTGGAGGAGTCAGTGGTCACCTAAACTTCAGACATAATAAATATATTTTTATTGCATCTTTTAATTGCTAATTTTGTTTTAGGTATTGCATTTTTTAAATATCAATAAAGGCTTAAATGCTCTATTAGAATAATACAATGAAATGCTAGCTGGCTGGCTGGCTGAATGGATGGATGGATGTATGCCTATGCAAAAGGGATATATTTATATTCCAAAATGTTTTTCTTTTTCCACTTGAGCTGACAGTGCCCCAGTTTTCAGAGCCTCACAAGGTAAGCAGTCCCCAAACTAACTCTAGAATTTTAAAATTGCTAAGCCCTTTAATATCTGAGTAGTGGGATGTATGTTTGATCTTGCTGTATACCCTGACTGTAAAGAAACAGAAGAGGATGCAGTTTTAACCTGTTAATAACACACATATAGTGATATATAATTTCATGAAATTTATCAAAATTTTGTTTCTTGTTAAATACAAAATTTAATCCTCAGCTAAACCATGCTGCTAATAAATATGTTGGATTGTCAAAAAGAATTGGTGTCTAAGTGAGATCTTAAACTACACATAACAATATATGTTATGAACCAATAGTTCTATGATATACCTGACAAATGTACAATTGTACAATAAAATAATAGGTTTTATCTCAACAGCTGTCAGAGCTGCATTCTGTAGCCTTCATACCAACTTACTCTCTCTCCTCTAAATGAAAATAAGACTCTTTACAATGTTTAAAATTTCATGCTTTTCACAATAATTAACTGTTATTTTACAGTAACTTGTTCTAATTTAGCCCCCACTAATATCACAATGAATGCCATTAAACGCTACAGTTTCCTTGGACTTTTTTTTTTACATTACAGTAAAATCCCACAATCAATTAAAAAACTGTTATATTGACTATAAGGTCTGTAGTATCACTGCATCAGAGTAAAATCTGCAAGAATGTCAGAGCATTTGATAGTATTATTACAGTAAAATATATTCAGCATGCATAACTGTTTCCACCACTACACTAATGTTTTCTTAATATTTACTTTGCTTTTAAATAAACATTAATCTCATGACACAGTTCATACTTTGTTAGCAAGTGCCTGACATTGTTGAAAGTTCTCTCACAGCATTTGCTTATAGTTTACCTAGGAAGAGGTTGCTGCATTATCAAGTAAAGTTGCGCTGTTCAACTTTCCTCATGAGTTATACTGAATATCCCAGAGTAGCCATATCTAATAAAGTTAATAGGGCTTGTGCACCATAACTTGCCTAAAAATAGCACAAAAAAAAGAATATTTATTAGATGAATTATAAGTCTATTAGGGTTTGATATAGGAAAAGGTACAGTTGAACAACTTGACAAATGCTACCTGCAATACATCAATCTATCTAAACCTGAAACTATCTTTCCTCGTTAACTTGCGATTCCTGGGCATCTGTCCTGAAAGATGCCTAAAAAAACAAGAAGCAGAAAATAATGAACCTTCAGTTGAGCACCATTTTGAGGGACCTACTGACTTTGGCTCAACTTTGATAAACCTTGTTTTTATACCAGAACAATGCTGTGGGGGGAACCCGCAGCGAACCCAGGCATGCTCATCGAGAAGATGCAAACTCCATGCAGAAAGACCCCGGGCCGGGAATTGAACCCAGAACCTTCCTACTGCAAGGCCGCAGTGCTACCCACTGCGTCACAGAGGTGCCCTTATAATCCAATTAAACATAAAATACATATTTTTCTTCCTTGTAGTCATGCAGTCTGAACAGTTTAGGACACCAAAACAAACTGAAGGAAAGTGTACACTTTACACTATATTAGAGGATGTCTCTCATTTATGAACATTCAATGCAACTTGATACTCTCATCATAAAAACTACAAGTAATAGCGTACACCGATGTCTCTGTGTTGAGGAATGGACCTAAAATGATCATAACCAGATCATTAAAAGATCATTAAAAAAAGAGCAAAATATTATTATTAACAGCCTTTACAGTCAGTGACTGCTCATGCTTAGAGAGGCATGCCTGGATACATTTTTAAAGATAGGCCTATGACTTAAATTTTGGACATAATCAGGCAAGACCGTTCCAACTGCAGATACTCTAAAAAGCAATAGATATTATTACTACATGAAAAAGTGGTTAATATCTAATCTTTCATTTTTATTTTAGTGAAAAGATTAGAATATGGCTGTTCAGCCCCTGTGTCTCCTATCCACAAATCCAAACAGGCACAGTCTTGCTCCGATGGCCAAGTGTGAAGAAAAGAAAGCCAGGTGTCCTCTGAGATAGTCATACATGCTGAATGCCATAAGAAACTATATCTTGTTAGGATAGAAACAAAAATAAAAAAAGCTGAGAAAACCACTCCAATTAAACAGAACAATGTTTAATAGGTAACTCAACATAAAGACAGGATGGGATTAAGTTTGTCCCCTTGCCATCTATTATTACCACCTATGTGTCAATCTGATTTGATTCCAGGAGCTTAACAAAGCGACATCAAATTTCTGCTTGATCCTTTCGCAAGTTATAGGGATGATTTTGCTTCAAAGACAATTCCTCACAATGTTTTTTAACAGACATAAAAAACACAGCTCATTCTGAGTATGTGACTCTTATTTTTATGCTGACCAGTCATTTGACTTCAAATTTTGAATAGAAAATCTATATTATTTTAACAAAAGTTTTTGTCTCAGAGGTTGCGAAAAAAAAACACATCTTATTAAATTTAATAAGATAAGAAAAAAAAATTCTCTCCTCATTGCCTTTATTAAAGAAAAAAAGGACTCCAGGGGTGCTTTGATGCCACTCCACCTATTTGTAGGCAATATTTTCTCACTGATTATATTTTCTCTGCCCCAGGTGCTTGCACCCAATAGCTTATTCCAGTGGATTTCAGAATGCTCCAATTATTGTCAGCACCACTGAACTGTGCACTTATCTCCCAAATGTAAGCTTGGTGTCAACAATTTTTCTACCTAAATGGTGTGCCAGAATAATGTCAGCTTCATCTGAAGACCTCTCTATGTTTCTATACT
>JAGKQL010000044.1:6161876-6177800 GCA_018398635.1 Cyprinodon brontotheroides | reverse complement strand
TGAACATTGAGATCATTGCTGATGCTGTAGTTCATGTGCTTGTTCTTGGGGGCCAGTGTTGAGAGAGGTTTTTAGCATTTCTTAGTGTACCTGATTTCCTGACCCTGATTTACCTCTTATACACTGTGCCTGCCTGTTCCAATCTCAACTCTCTTCTCATCCCATCCTTAACTCTCTTCGGAGTCCTGGACCTCTGAGCCTTCCTGTTGTGGTCTGTTTCCCTGACCAGGTTCATACTCTTGCTTGTTCTCTGGGGCTTCAGCATCTGGGAAACTCTGGGGGCACCGGCCGAACCTCCTTGGCAGCCCGACGGCTGGATTCTACATTGTTCTATGGAGATGGACTAAACTGATAAACCAGGTAAGTGACTGTCATGGATAATCATCCTCCGTCAGATTATCATTGTGACTTACCTGTGTTTTTCTACAACCAGAGTTTTCAGTGATGGGCAGTTCCCAGCTGCAGCTGCTCATGCCATTCACCCACAGCCTGCTCCGCTCTGTTTCAATAAACACCTCTTAAGCAATCACTGTCTGTCTTGCCTTGAATTCTGGGTCGTTTGTTCTCAGCTTATTACAATTATTTTGTCAAATTTGTTGTTTCTGTGACCATTATTGGGTTTTCTTTAATTAAATAAGGGCTACCAACATTTTTCCTCATTTGTAAATTCCTACAGGTCAACACATTAAAACTTATTTCTGTAGCCAGTCTAATTCTATGTTTAAACAGGATAAACTTTGGTTATGTGATTTAGAACATGTCCTTATGTCAAGATCTTAGATGCCACCTGCTAAAACTAACATTCTCTGCAAAAGCAGTAATAAACCAAACTTTTTGCACCTATTGGTGTGTAAGCAATCAAGTATTTGCTAGAACAGTGCTGTTCAAACTCTGTCATTTGGGCACTCTGTACTGCATGCACAGACGTGGTTTCAATAAATAGGTTATTAGCAAGCATCTGCAGCCCTTGGTGGCTGAAGTGTGCTGGAGCAGAGACATGTTTAAAATATGGATGACAGTTGGTTCCGAGGATGGGGTTTGAATACCACTGCTCTAGAATGAGGTGAGTGGGTAGGGATGTGTGGAATCCCTATCCAGATAATTTTCAGCCACCAGCCTATTAAAGAAATAGAAGACAATAAATTCCTTTTATTTTAACTATTTTAGCGTAGTAATTAAATTCAGAATTTTATATTCTTATTTCCTAATTTGTAAAGAGATCTATTGTACATGCACTAAAGGAAAAAAAAGAGTAAGAATTCTCTCATGTTAGACTTTGACTTTCTAAATCACTCTTCCTTTAATCCAATTTTGTACCCCTCCATCAATAATAGTACTTAGTTACCATGTGCTTTTGTGACTGTAAAATATGCTTCAAAATATGCTGTGGAAGCAAAAGAAAAAAACATAAAAAAAAAAATAAGATCCATTTGTTAATTGCCAAAGAGTCTCCTTACTTTACTTGGATTTATCACTTTACTTGGATTTTCACTTTATTTTGATTTAGTTTTTACATATGCATAGATATAGCTATACATAGATATATATATAGAAGAGCTATATATGTGTATATATTTTATCTCTTTTTATTTTTTATTTTTTATCTTTATTATATTGTATAGATGGATGTGTGTATATATTATATAAAAACTGTAGACATGTAACAAAAGTAATTTCCCTCTGAGATTATTAAAGTATTTCTGATTCCTGATTCTGATATACCCGTCTCACCCAACTTTCACTGTGGGTTATGTTCTTTCGTTCCCGCCTTCTCTACCATCAAAACTTTTCACCTCATCCCTCTTTCTTCCTTTCCAGGCATTCTTCTCATCCCTCATGCTATCCTTCAAGCTATCATCCTCTTCTGGAATTCTGCCTATGAGCCATCATCCTCATCTCGCTTTGTTTCCTCAAGCCATCATCCTCATTCCTGTTCTTTCCCTTCAACCCATCAGCCTCCTCCCTTTGCATCCCATCTTTCTGAACCCTTCTTCCTTACACTCTTCTCCTGTCTTACTGCTTGCTGCTTCTATCTGAGGGGCTCAGGAAAGCCTTATCCAGAAGACTGGAATTCAAACTGAGTCCCCTCTTTCCAAGCCTTCAAAACTGTCTCCTCAGATGAGATAATTCTTACTTTTGATTCTTTCATCCCCTCAACTCCAATAAACATTTAAACACATGGCCCTTTAGTTGTGGTCTTGCTAAATAAGGTAGCACCAATATAATATATCTTTCAGAAAGGTATAAAGAATTGATATGAATCTGCGTAATGGTGGCCCTGAAATATAGGGGACTTGAGAGAACAAACAAGAATATGTACAAAGCTGAAAAAAAAACTCTAAAAGGTTTGCACTGCCTGTGCACCTGAATATTTGTTTAAACCCAGACAAATATTTTGTGACCCCCTTGAGAACCTAAACTCTGGTTGTTCTAAATGCTGAGTCTGCCTTTCTCTGCTACAGTATTATGTGACTATAAGTTACTGCTTGATTTCTTTTTGCTTGTATGCTTACCTTTACAAAATAAGATTCACACTCACACACTGGGTGCAGACACATAAATCATTGTATGATGCAAATGGATTTCCTTGATGAAAGATCAGTAACAGATTTCAGAAGTTACCTAAATGGCATACACAACATATTTTCAATAGTTGTTTAAAACTACATCTCAAACTGTACGACAAAACTGCAGGGTTTCAAAGTTCACAGTTCACAATGTATGTTCTAACACTGTATGCCCCGACACCCTGATGCAATCTAACTGCTCACACTTCACGTCCAAAAACCGCACGTAGGACTCACCGTTGAGAGATGGCGCTGGTAGGACTCATCAGTCTGGAAGAAAAAGAAGAACTCCCTTTGTTTGCCTATGCACTGTGCACAAGGTCCTGCTAAATTGGCTCATAGATGCTCGTAGCTCTGCTTCAACAACAGGACTTGCCAACGAGTGCCGACTGAATTTCAGACATGTTTGATTTCCTCCTGATCTTACCATTCCTGATTTGGAGGTGGCGATGAGAGGCTAATCACCCCTTGTTACCCCATTTACTACACGATGTAGGACCCAGGATAAGGCTGAAACCCGGTCATAAAATTCCTGCACAATTGAAGAATTGGCAGAAAAAGGGCAAAAACTCATACAGTGTGTGGCCGGCTTAAATGGAAGAATAATAAAGAGCAATTGCATTTTAAAACATCAATCTTTGTACTAAAATATTCTTTCTGTCAAGATTTGTGGACATTAAAGGAATAGTACACCCAAAACATGATTAGCCTTCATTTTCTACTTCACCCCATGTTGAACAACACTTGGAATACTTTTGATATCTCAAATGCATCTGGAGATCTTTGGGAGGCTTCTTGCTGTCTGTTGACATTCAAATAATGGAGGCCCATGGTGCCCGGTGACAGAAAGGTCCATAAAAGTCCACAAAACGTGTCAATATTCCTCTCCATACTGCCTGTCCAATGTATTCCAAGTGTCCTGAGGGTAGCATCCAGAATTCTACTCGGAAACAAAGTTTACTTAGAATGTTTTGGAGCATAAACAGTAGTGTATAGGATTTCCTGAAAGCTGCTACATTACAGTGCAAGCTCTCGATTTCAGGCTTGTGAAGTCAGGCAGACCAAACCAGCACATTCAGCTCCGCAAAGAACTGCACTCATGCTCTTTCCTCAACACTGAAGTCCTCGTGACATCTTTCTTTAAGTTGTTTTTCTTTGCACAGGTAAACAAAGTACATTTCTTCTTCTACTTTGCATTATTGGCAGAGCAGACGCAGCTTGAATGCTATTTTTCATCTGGTTTGGTCTGGGTCGAAGCTCGTGGATTCGCCGCACATGCGCGCCGCTGCTTTCAGGAAATCCTATGCACTACTGTTTATGCTCTAAAAAACATTCTAAATGACTTATTTCGAGTAAATTCTGGATGCTACCCACTCAGGACACTTGGAAATACATTGACTATGCAGCATGGAGGAATATTGACATGTTTTTGTGGACTTTTATGGACCTTTTCTGTCTCGGGCACACCATAGGACCTTCCATTATTTGAATGTGTCAGTAGACAGCAAGAAGCCTCCCAGATCTCCAGATGATTTGAGATATCAAAAAGTACTCCAGAGTGTTGTTCAGCATGGGGTGAGGAAATGAAGGCTAATCATGTTTTAAAATATTCCTTTTAAGATCAAAAGAAAAGTTCCTTATCCTGGTCAGACCCTAAAATTCCGATGAAAGAGTTGAGTCAGACTAAAAGGTTATGCATGCCCAGGAGAATAAGGGGCCATTTTGAATGGCTACTGTATGTTTATAGAGAAATGTCTTATAAGAAAGGGTGTTGACCAGAAGAGGGCTGTTGTGTGCAGTGCCGATAACATTGAACATACATATACTTCTTAGTAAACTTTTAGTGGTGTAAGGGATAAACTCACCAAACCTAAGAATTCTGAAAGGAAAATCTGGAGTCTTGAGTAGTTGAAGGCAGCAGCACTGTGTATTTCCTGGAAAAGAATCCTGAGCACCCACAGTCACACATCACCACTACCACCACCACAGCCTACCATTTTTAAATACAGGTGAATATGGACTGTTTGGCATATCCTCTTGTTTACAAGACTTTACGCCACCGAGCTAGCTTTAGAGCTAACCAAGTTCATTAGACATTTACAAGATAGTATTTGATTATATTTATATAAAGCCGGGTGTGTAAAAATGGTGAAGGCTTGCGATTATCCTGGTTGTGCCAACAAAGATGATGGTAAATCGACTCTCAGTTTTCATCGTTTTCCTCTGACGGACGTTGCGGTCAGGCAACTTTGGCTACTCGCTGTGGGATTCCATGTTGACACCAGACTGGCAAAAATTAAAAAGCTCCGAGTTTGCAGTGCTCACTTCAGCGAGGACGACTATGCGTCTTCGTGCCCAAGAGATACGAAGAAAAGGATTTTGAAGAGCTCTGCTGTTCCTGCAACACTGGTAAACAAAACTACAAATGATTTTATGTAGCAGCCGTGCGTAGCCTAACGGTGATGCGCTAGGGTTATGCAAAAGCAATGTTGAGAATATTAATCATAAAACATAATCAATCACTCCGTGTCATAGTATTAGTGATGCTTACTAAACAGGGCTGTTTCAATCATCTGCAACTATGATTACACTCAGGACGTACGAGTAGGCTACCTACTCCATGGTTTCAGTCAGTGTACAATCTGCTAGAGGGCTCTAGGCTGTGACAAACTGGGCTGTCGGTCTCAGCTACTAACTCTCGAAGTAGCAGACCAGGGACGTCCGGAGCTCTGTATTTTAATATTATTTCGGTGCGCAAAGGGACTTCCATTTTGACTCATCTGCGTCTTCCTTGAAGAAAAAACTTCTAAAAATTTTGCCTAGTACGCTGATCTACCCTGGTTTAGTTGATGAGAGGCAGCCCAGTGTGACGGTATTCTGCTGCCGTCGGCCATGAGCATCACATAGCATCGAGTGAGTTACATGCGTGCAATACTGGGGGAAGTGCCATTTGGAAACAGGCCCCAACAGGACATCCTGGGGCCCACAAAGCCAAAACTTTGACGCTGTATGAATATAATCCTATTATACATCCCCAGCTAAAATACTCCGAGCTATGAGAAAGAAGAGGACAAAACAAGACTTCAATAGAGCTTTTCTTCTCCAAGTACTGTCTTCTAATCCCTTCTTGCATCTATAACCTTAAGGTAGGTCCCACTGCATTTTCATTTTGCATGAAGTGCCATTTGCAAACAGGTCAAAATGGAACATGAAAAGAACACAAAGCTTTTTCTTTGAAATTGGATAAATGTATTGACCACTCTGAAAGACAAAGTGCTCCTTAGTGAAATTCTGCTAATAAGCCACGTAAGACCAGGTAGGGAGCTTTGTATGTTAAACTGATTTCGAGCGCAAAGGGTCAGCGATGTGCTGACGCCAAGACAAAGTGCTAAAGAGGCCAACTTGATCTGCAGACAGATTGATGACAGACCTCCAAACTTCATTCTGGCTCTCAGATTAGCTCAAGAACAGTGCGGCAGATATTCTCATGGAATGGGTTTCCTGGGTCGCCAAAACAGCTGCATCCTAAGCCCCAGCTACATCACAAAGCGCAATGCAAAGAGCTCGGATGCGTGTGGTGTAAAGCACGCCTTGCCATTTAAGGACTCTAGAGCAGTGCCATTTGCAAACAGGTCAAAATGGAACTCTGAAGAACACAAAGCTTTTTCTTTGAAATTGGATAAATCTGATGGACCACTCTGAAAGACAAAGTTGCTCAGGAGAAATTCTGCAGGTACTTGTCTGACTGCATTGTGCCAAGTGTAAAGTTTGGTGGAGGGGGATTATGGTGTGTGGGTTGTTTTCCTCAAAGCTGGGCTTTTTCAAAGCCCCTTTCCTGTTCCAGTGGCTGAAAAGGAACCTCTGAATGCTTCAGCATACGAAGTCCAGATTGGACAAGCAACAGTTCCATGATGCTCACCAGCAGCTGATGCTGGTCCAACATGGAACATACATAGCCCCAACCCTGTGGGAACACAGGTAAGCCTGGTACACGTTTAGTCTGCACCTGCAACTCACATTCAAAATACTGTATGATCATGAAGCCCTTTGCACACTATAAGTACAGTCAGCCTTTACTGTACTTTGACTTCTCTGTATTCTTTTTCACCAGTGCACAATGTTGCACCTGAGAGGATCCACCATGACTGTAGACAACCTGGGACAGAGATGACAGCATATTCTCCATTGGCAGTGAATACACATCTAGAAGATAGCAGACCAGGCAACATTGCGGGTCCAGAAAGGAGTGTGCGACTGGTCTGAGAGGAAATGGATTGTGAACGAGTGCCTAATGCAAAGGGTCACTTCCATTTGTGACTCAAGATCACCAGCCGTCTCAAAAATTAAAATACAATGGACATGCCTTTCCTGTCCTGATGTCCGCTGAATCCTAGAACAACCTGGTATCCTCAGCAGATTATTTTCAGGAACAGCCCAGAATGAAATTGAAGAGTGGGCTGATCTTCGTGCCAAAGCCATACTATTCACTGCAACCTATATTTTACCTGTTATTCAAGAAGCCTATACCGAGATGCAAGAGGAGATTTTGTCAGAATGGGAAACTGAAGTTCCTGGACAGAAATCTGTGGTGATGCATGGTGGATATTCCAATAATGGATCATGCAGTATATCCTTATTTGTCCTGTTACATTATAATTCACATCAAATCATGTTTGCTCCTAAAACTTCCTTTTTGCCACAGATGCCATCCCCGGGTTACAGTGCCAAGTACAGAAGAGCTTTATGGAAGATGCAACAAAGAAAGTCATCATGTCAGATCTAATTCAGGTTATGAATAGTTTTGCCAAGTAAGTTATTGAGTGTGTTTTATCACTTTGTTCTGCTTTTCACAGGCCTCTCTGCATGTTTGTTCTGTATTTCCTGTTACAATGATCAATACAGGTAACTGAGGCTACCAGTTCAACAGCAATGGAGCCTGTTGGTTTCCGGAGGGGCCTGGATCGTCTGCTGGACTCCGGCGTTGGTGTTGACGTGGTTACTACTGACCGGGCTCCATCAATACGGAAGATCATGAGGGAGTCCTATCCTGAGCTTAGGCATCAATTTGACCCATGGCATGTTGCAAAAGGTACCATTATTTGGGCATTATACACTGCTTCATTTTGTGAAATCTTCACGTTTGAACCTTTGCATAAGTCTATTGTAATGCTATTACAGTTGACAAAATAATTTATACATTTATTTTCATCTTTTATGCATTATTTAGGTATAAAGAAGAAGGCAACTGCATTGGCAAGGAAGAAAGAAAACCGGGACCTGCAGCCATGGATCAAGTCTCTGGGCAATCACTTCTGGTGGTTGTGCAGTTCTTGTGGTGGCGATGAGAAGGTGATGCTCATAGACATGTTGTTATGCATAACGCAGTACTGTTATTTCTTCAATACAACTAGTTCTTTTCATTCATGAATTTGCCAAGCTGTTTCATAGTGATGTTATGCCTTGTAAAAGCTTTCACGGCTCCAAAACAGAAAAGGAACACCACAACAATGCAATGTAACTTCAAGTTACTTACACTTCTGTGATACCAGCCTGTCCAGTTCTGAAGCAACGCTCATTGTGAATCCATTTTTCCTACTCTTGTAAAAATTTAGCAAGCAATGATTGGAAATTAGAGATAAAAACGAAACCCTTAGAAGCTGATGATGATCTATACACGTTGAACATTTGTTTCACACAAAAGCATGTTCAGATATGAATACTCTGTGTCTAAAATGTACCTGAGAAAATTGCTAAGCAGTGTCTAATTGTCCTCAAATAGGAGTTGAAACACCGGTGGACCTCTATCCTTTACCATGTGTGTGGTATCCACCGCTGGGAAGAAAATGACCAGGAGTACAGATGTCGCCACGAAGACATCAGCGAGGAGCAACAACGACGAAAGAAATGGCTGGAAAAGGGGTGTCCTGCCTGGAACGCTCTGAAGAGTGTTGTACTGGACAAAAATCTTTTGAGAGACCTCAGTGAAATGACTTTGTTCAAGCATACAGGTAAGTGTGGATAAACTTCTAGGCAGTAGGTTGAATACATTTTCCCTAAACGAGTAAGAATATCTCAAAGGGAAATATTTTTGTGTCACCTTTCCTTTGAGAAAACATCAGTTTTGCATAATGTAAACACTGTACTATTGTATATGTTTTTTTTCTCTAGGGCCTTGAAGTGTTACACAACAGCTCCACACATGTGCTGAAATGCAGCGGAGAAGAGGCGCCATTTATATGTCACCATGCAGGCAGGTCCAGCTGAGTATAATTGACCACAACCACAATGTTGGCCGTCAGCATGACCGTACTCAATCTGGTGAAATACACACCCACCCAACCACACATACATACACCCACACATACATACACCCACACATACACCACACATACACCCACCCACACATGCACCCACACACCCACCCTTATACACCCACACACATACATACATACCCACACATACATCCATACATACACCCACCCACACATACCCCACACACCCACACATACCACACACACACACACCACATACCTTACACCCACACATACATCCATACATACACCCACACATGCACTTTACCCACACATACACCCACACATACACCCACACATACATACCACACAGCAGCCACTACATACATCCATACATACACCCACACATACACTTCCACAGCACCACACCCACCCACACCCACACATACATACACACAGCCATACACCCACACAGCCCATGCGCCCACACACACATACACCCACATGCACCCACACATACACCACTACACACATGCATACCACACCACACATGCAACACACCCACACATACCCACCCACACATACCCCACACATGCACCCACACATACACACACCCACACACATACACACCCACCCACACATACACCCACACAAACTTACAACTGCCAAAGAAAACATCATACTATTCACTGCAGTCCACCTATATGATACCTGTTATTCAAGAAGCCTACACCGAGATGCAAGAGGAGATTATTGTCAGAACTCAGGGAAACTGAAGCTGCTGGTGGACACACAGATATCTGTGGTGATGCAAGGTGGATATTCCCATAATGGATCATGCAGTATATGTAGTTAGTTGTCCTGTTACATTATAATTCACATCAAATCATGTTTGCCATCACTCCACAAGTAACTTCCTTGTTTGTCTTCTACAGATCTGATTCCCACACATTACCCAGTGCACACAGTACACACACACATACACCTTTATGGACCCAGACATACAACAAAGATACAGTCATCATGTCAGCTCTAAATTCACACATACAGACGCCCACATACACCCACAGTTTTGCCAAGTAAGTTATTGAGTGTGTTTTATCACTTTGTTCTGCTTTTCACAGGCCTCTCAAAAACATTATTATTATTGTGATTTCACTACTTATTTACAGTATGTATTGAAGTAAAAAAAAAAAACTTGATTGTTTACTTCTATAAACCAGTGAAATGAGCCAATTTATTTGCAGAAAATGCCAAAATCGTCAAAGTAAGACTCCGGCGATGCAATGTATCAGATCAGATCGACACTTTTGAAATGGCTTTGTCTTTACTGTTCATCATGATGCACACCTGAAAGAAAAATGTCTGCACCTGAGCCTGGTTGCTGCTCAAGGCCAAGAACCATAAAGTTATGACGAACTGGGCTACTTCTCATCAAATAGAATAAGGGACAACTGCAGTACTCTGCCTCCGCATCTTATAACCTAGTCTTTAGTTAGTTACAGCTTTTTACTCTCCCCCTTCCTCAAGTCAGGGGCCACACAAATCACAGTATGTAATGGACATAAACCATCCTCATGATTCTTGTGTCACTCTTCTCATTCCCAGGACAGGAAAAGTACAATGTCATTCACTCAAGGCAATCAAACCAGTGGGTGGCAAGAAAGCTGTATGAGCCAACAACGCAGGAGTTCCGGAAAGGATTGGTGGAGCGGGTCATTCGACGGCGGCTTGACAAGAATGTCAGGCTTGGAGATCCCGCTTTCCATGTCCATCCTCCTGTCAGCATACCGGCCAACATTGCTCCCACTCCAAAGCCAAACAAGGCTGACTTGGTTGCAGAACATGCGTCACGCTTTCCAACTAAACATACTGGTGATACAGATGTTGATGTCTGAGACTGAAAGAAAAACCTTATTTGTGATTGTTGTACTTTTCATTATTTTTCCCCATTTTCTCATAATTCCTATTGTACTGTAAGCGTCGTCAAAACCATTACAACTGATGTCTTGGTGAACATAGTCTTATTTTATTATTGAAATGTTAGTCATTTGTTGCGTAAATAATTTGTAACATTTTTAGTGTAAATAATTTGTAGAAAATCAGAAAAACAGTAGAAAATGTAGAAAACAGCAAAACTTCTATAAGTAAAACATTTGGAACGTGTGAAGTAAAATATTTAAAACAATTGCTGTGCATCCGCTGATTCTTTGAAACCTGCATATTGCCCAGTTGGTGATGGATAAGTTCTTCTTTTTAGCTCCACCACACAGGAAGGAAGAACTCTCCTGTTGCCTGGACCAAGCTTCTCTCCTTTTAGACCCCATTCCATGACGATGCGATAGGCGATCAGCCTGTACTGTCTGAAATAGTAAACAACACAAGTTGGTGCATACTTGATATGACAATACAATGTGTGTGTTGGTGAATTTGAAAGCACTTGGTCAGATGTGATGTTGTGCTGTGTTATAATACATTTAGATGAAGTGAATGAAACAACGTTTTTATCATGAAATTGTAACATTTATAGTGTTTGGATAATAAATACTGCTTAGGACAATAGGCCTATTGTAAAGTGGGAGAGGCCTACAGACATGGTAAAGCTCAGGCGGCTGTCTTACAAATCTTGAAGGAAATGAAATAATAAAGCTAGGCCTATGCAACACCCTAATGTTATTACATTATTATGACAACTCATATTCCTATGTCCTAGCCTATTTCTAGAACACTACTAAATACACACATGATGTCCTAACAAGTCAATGCGTGAACACTTTTATAACGTTCTAAAATATAAACAACCTCCATGCCTACAACATCTAAGTGAGGAGTCAACACTTACTCTGCAGACAACTGACCATCGGGTCCAGCTGGTCTGGGACGCCTCTTCCAGTTGATCTTGGGAACATGGAAGAACGTTCTCAGGACCCCTTCATTGAGGAGGGCAGGGAAGTCGCTGTTGTTTGTGATGCAGACAGCAGCTGCTGCAACTCCGACATCCTCATCAATGGAAAGGTTCTGTATCTCGGGCATTACTAAATCCCACTCGTGGCAACAGTAGCATTCCACCTCTGTCTGCATTAATTACGCACTTGAAACAAGTGCACCATGATTTGTCGGCCACCCTGGATATCGCAGCTCCAGCTGTGGCTCCTGCGGCTCCGGCTTCAGCTTCCATCACTTCTCTGTACACCCTCTCTCTTTCTGCCCGATCTAACTCCATTTGTCGAAGTTCATCGTCAGTGTACTCGGGTTCATAAAGATATCCCTTTGGCTCTAAGTGGAAGTCGATGTTTTCCTCGTCGCTCTCGTAGTCAGACATCTTCCCCAGTAGTAAACAATCGCGAATCAAACAGGTAGGCCCTAGCTGTCAGGTCATGGTGTCGCGCGCGCCACTGATACGAACAGAGAGAAAATAGGACCAAGTGATAACGACGTGTGACTTTTTCCACTACAATGTTTTGGGATGCAAAAATATCACTCTTTTGAACACATAATGTTTTGGGAAGAGAGGCGTTTTATTTCGCTGGGTCTAGCAAACCTGCCGGACTACTGGCTTGACCAAAGCTGGCCGAGAACTCTGCTCACAGGATGCTGCCAGGGTGGTAAGTCAGTGTGATTGCATGACACTGGTGATGGGGATGCCATACAGATTCATGTCAAAAAATCCCAAACTATTCCCTTTAAGGTCTGGTGTCCTGCACCTTTTAGATGTAAGCTTTTGCTTCCACACCCAAATCAAATGGCTTAATTAGGACCAAAATCAAGGAATCCTGCACTAGCGGTTGCATTAGGGAACCCAGGTAATTAGAAGCCACCTCTTAACACTCGCATAACTTACCTCCTGCAGTGTGGTGTCATGGGCTGCATATAGTGCATACCCACACTGCCCACAGCTGCCAGCTTCTGTACAGAATGCATGTCTGCAGCATCATCTCACAGCAAGCAGGCGTTCATGTAGCTTAGCTGCATTTTGATAATTCCCCATACAGTGAAAGATAATGGCAAAACACTTTGTGGTGCAAATGTGTTTTAAGCTTTTTTTTAAATGCTTGTTCCACCCTTACGTCATAGAGAAAACACCATCACATTGTGCTGTCCTGTGCCCAAAACTGAGCAGCAGAATGTTAAATTTAACACCAAAGTAGTAATGCAGGATCCCAGCTAAAGTCGAGACAAAAATCCATTCAGGGCCATCTGTAATTTGACGTTTTATGTCCGAATGAACTTAAGCTATATCACAGATAATGGGTAAAGAGGTTTCCTCCTCTGTGCGTGAAGCTGGAATTGACATACTGTAAGCTCAGTTCTACAAGGCACAAAATAAATTACACACAATACTTTTTTTTGTAAAAATTTCGATTGTGATTCCCTTGCATAAAT
Organism: Cyprinodon brontotheroides; assembly: GCA_018398635.1. NCBI lineage: Eukaryota > Metazoa > Chordata > Actinopteri > Cyprinodontiformes > Cyprinodontidae > Cyprinodon > Cyprinodon brontotheroides. The sequence goes on along the minus strand of JAGKQL010000044.1, from coordinate 6,164,599 downwards.
ATGTCATACGTTGTGGTGGCCTTTCATAAACAACACTTAAGTTTTGTTTTGTTTTTTTTATGAACCATATGTTTATTTATTTTATTTATTAAGTCCAATAAGCACTTTCCCAAGAGGCTGTATTTATATCACTCTCAACGGAGGTGATATAAATTAAGTTTAGATTATACACTCCAGAATGAAGAAAAAGAAGAGGTCTTATGAGACAATACAGAAAAAAATATCTAAGTAGTAGTGGTATATATTCATCACTACTCTTAGGAGATTATAAATAAACAGCTTTTTCCCCCCCAAAATAAATCTCTAATATGGTATGAGCCTCAATTGTTGAATTACCAGTAAAACTAGAATTCATATTGTTAAGACACCTTTGAGACTGTCAAACAATGTTAATTGAAACTACAAGATCTTCTTAAAATATGCTGTACTATTCATGTTATTATGAAACCCTGGAATTCCCCTGGAATTTGTTGTTTTTGTAGCTCTATTTTTTCAGTCGGTGGCACTTAAAAGCCTATATGCAATTTCACTCTAAAAACCTTTGCATTTAGTACATAACAGATTTTAAACCGCTTTTCTCTGTTGTGATGACTATGTACCAGACGTTTAAAAATGATATTTCCACAAGCATGGAACTTGATATAAAAAACAAAAAAGCTTTGGTAACTTCAGAACAAAAAGGCGTGCAGTCAAAAAAAAATAGAAAAATAATATACAAGAACAAAGTCACAACAAGTGGAAATATTATCAAAAAATAGAACAATGTTCCAGAACCACAGCTGAAAATTAGTAGTGTGACAGTGGTGGAATTATCTGTGACATCTTGCAAATTGATAAAAAATCATAACATGTTTGAACAGAGACATTCAAAACAATAGGGTTTGCGATTATCCTTTTTTTGAGGAGACAATATTCTGCATTCTTACTGTTTGATGTTGATATGCATCATAGCACCTTCACTTAGCTTTGTACTCATTTTTATTACTAGTGACTTAAAGGAATTTCACTACTCTGATACTAAAATCTGACTTTCTACCGGACAAAAAGTACTAACTTGTTAAATTTTCTCCCTAGAGCAGCCATCAGAACTTTCAGTTTGATTACACTTTTAGCATGTCATAATGCTCTAATAAAGAGTTAAATATTCCATTTTTTTTTATCCATCCTGGTAATGCAGAACAACCACTTGGTCTTGGTGTATTCATAAATAATCCTCCTAACAAAGAGTTCATGTATATAGTTTGTCTTTTTCTTTGAAACCAAAAAATTAAAAGAAAACATTATTATTTTTAGTTTTCCGTTTATCGACTCAAAACAAGAACATGGAATGAATAAACATATATCTGCTGTATTAGAACTAAAGGGTTACACCGGGTTAACTTTGAACACAAGCATGGCACAATCAGCTCTGAGGATCATAATTTTGGATTTACCTCCTACTGAGCATCTTTAGCTTTTCTTATGCTTTAAGGCATAATTTTAATTAGTTATAATTTTAATTTATAGTCTAATTTTTATAGTTGTCTAAAATGTTATAATTGAAAAGCTTTGTATAGCTGATAAGAACACCCACCTACCTTAAGGTATAGTATTAGAATATCACTAAAGTCATTAAAAACTGTCTGAGCAGGAATAAATATATCATGTGATGTAGGTTTATATGTTTTTAAAGTTCATAATTTGCAAAGTTATGCATAGGTTATTTCATTTAATATTATTAGTTTTTTCTTTTCCAGTCATTGAGGTTAAGTTTCTGCATACTGTAAAATTGTCCACAATTTGGGGCAGCTGTATTTAAAGTGTAGGTTATAAGTACAACCTAATGTAGTGCCGTGGTGTTTTTAATAACAAGACATTCATGGATATTTCACTTTTCATTGTAACAAATTGGAACTGAAAACAAAACCCCTGGGAAGTAAAACTGTTTTAATTGGGAGTCTATAGTTGTATTTATTTTTTTACATCATATCTTTTATCTTTGCTTTTTATTTCTTACTGTTTTACAATATAAGGATAATGTTTCCTTGTTTTTCAGCAAAATGTTGTGCTAACATTAGATGCTATTCATTAACCTTTTTGAATCAGAAAAGTGTGAGAACAACTTTTAAACTTATGCCATCCCTAGGTCAGTTTTTTCAAACTTAACTGCAACAGAACATAACAATTGTTAATTCATTTTATCATTAAATGGTGTGATGTGATAGTGAGATAATTAAGCCCTTCTCAGTTGAACATGACACAGATGGTCACATCACAGCCTGAACTAATTGATGTAGAATGTGTTGTGATATTCAGCTTGTTCTTCGGGCTATTTCTACTTCATTTAGGATTCAGAAAATGTAAAAAAGCAAAAATAAAAGAATAAAAGTCAATACCATAAAAATAACAAATGTGTGGAGGGGAGAGGGAGAGCTTTTGAATTCTCAATGTTGCACTTTAAGAGACAGTTCATAAGGTTTTACTGACAAATATCTTAACATTAGCCTTTTCATTTGACCATTTACGACTAAAACATAGTTTGATAAGCAGAATGACTCCTCAGCAGTTCAGCTCTGATGAATCTATAAGCCTGTGGCCTGTTTCCCCTGAATGTAATTCAGGTCGGAAGTTTCTGTGATGTTTCTGCAGATGGGACCTCAAGTGTTTCCATGTACCATGGGTTCGATCCACCGAATAATCAAAGCTGTACATTTACAGGTATAGTGGAGGATTATTATTTTTCC
>JAGKQL010000044.1:6132886-6146321 GCA_018398635.1 Cyprinodon brontotheroides | reverse complement strand
GTTTAAGGTTGTTTTAAGGACATTATCGGACATGCTCTATGCTAGCCATTCTAAAGCAGCCAGGGGTTGATTCTAAATGAGCCAAAAAGCAGAGACAGGACCAATTGTCAAACTTTTGGTGTCGATCATTCGATTTCATCCTGGACACTACAGAAAATGGGCTTAAAGTGTAAAAAACCGAACTTCTCCTTTAAAACAGGTTTATGACCAGGTGGTCGGTGAGGATGATGGCAACAAGTTTGCCCGCCGGCTTTCAGTAAAAAAATCCGCACTTCAGTAACCTTAAATTCCTACCTCAGCCTGGTCCCTCAGTTTGTGTTAGTAAAATGTTCTTGAGCGGAGGTCTTCAACAGGGGATCCGCGACCCCTAGGGGGTCTACGGAGGTACTGCATGAGGGTCTGCATGGTTAGTTGATATTTTTATATTCCCCCCCTGCATTTTTTTTCCCCACTAATTGAAATGTCTTTAAATACTCATTAACATGAAATCAACACACTGCAGTAAACAGATAAATGGAGCAGAAGATGTCTTTCAGTCATCAATGCTCACATTCAGCGACACACAGAAGCTCTTTCAAGCTGGGCACCATTTCATCCACAACACCTGTCCCATCAACCAGGAATCAGAAATACTTTAATAACCCCAGGGAGAAATTACTTTCCTTACATGACTCCATCTCGCAATAATATAGAGGTGACTATAAGGAGGTAATTTCATACAATATCATATAAATAGGGGGTCCAGCTCAAATCTCACCATCGGTTTGAGGGGTCGCTTGGTCTGGAAAACATAAGAAGGGCCCTGTTCTTGAGGGTTTTTACTATCCATGTAACTTGTTTGTTAAACCTGCTGGTATAATTTTCCAGGATTCCAGTATTCCTTTTTAGTATGTATTGAAATGGAAATTTCAAATGGAAAAAATTATTAAAAATAAAAAAACATTTGCACCTTAAAGAGCTACTTTCCTATTTTTCTTTTAATAATTACTCATAAAAAGACCATTCAAGCAACACATTTTTCCAGTGTTTTTGAGAATATACTGTGGGGGTGCGCTTTGCAGCTGCTACTAGTGTTGAGGTAGATAGACAGCAACAAGCATTAAAAGCTTAACAATGAGAGAAATACTGATATCAATGCTAAATGTAATAGAAAACCTGAGATTTGAATAAAATTCAAGCTTTGAATGTAGGAAGTAAGGAAATCACGATGCACAGTTTTCAGAGTTACAACTATTAAATATTGCTGTCTGTGTGATTTCTCTGATGACTGTAGTTGTAATTGAGCAAATATGTATATGGCTATAAAACTGAATTTAGATTTTGGAAGTATTATTATAGGCTTTGAACTGGATTCATTTTACGTAGTGTGTTTGAGCTTTGGAAACTGGTTCCGTGGTTTCCCAACACTGGGTGGTGAAACCTTTTGAGGGATGCAAACTTCAGTAATAATGTTTGCCCAGGGACGCTTGGATGGACAAAGTGTTGAAGCAGACCACAGGGTTGGTAAACAGAATTGCTGATGATGCAAAAATGGGACAGGCTAGGACATAGTTCTTAACATCCAAGAATTACAATGATTGGTCAAAAGCCCAGCCTGTGATAGTGAAGATGGTTTGACTAATTGCTCTGTGGCAAGAGAATTTACACCAGTGGGGACATACAACTGAATGGGGGGTCCAGTACCTGGATATGGCTCATATCGTTAGACCCCTAGTACCTGATCCCTTACAGTATCTCCCATGGCAAGGTTCTTGCTCTAACAATAAAAGATGGTAGAAAATTAGGGTTCCTGTTCACTGGAGAACTTTCTAGACAGAGCCTCTGGTTTGGCGTTTTTAGTACCATGTCATTAAGGAAAGACTAAGTAAAAATGGGAAAAGAACAATGACCACTGTATTATTGCCTTGGGTTTTAGTCCTTGAAGGTTATAAGCTACACATTTCTGTGATCAGTCCTACACAATGATCTTTCTTTCACTGTTACCTCGGTTTAGCCTGAATGCACAGGGTCAGGTCAGTGAGAACAGAGCATTTGTTGTTATTTATAAGCTGTTATCTCCACCTTAATTGACCACTATAAATTTGGCTAAATCACCAATATCGAATTATACAATGCTGCTATTCATAACATATTATTAATTCACTGATGACAGAACTATCGCATGTGAAGGGAACTAGTTTAATTAGTTGTCATGTCATCAAAAGAAAGTGCAATCAGTGAGCTTTATGTTAAATCAAGCTACTGTCAAAATGACTTCTCGAACAGAAATGCATTGAAAGTTCAGAAATGAGTTTCAGCAACATGTTGTTGCTTGAAACTTTTTTTAACAGTAAGACATGCATTCAGTTCACTTAATAGTGGCTTTGTCATCATACAAAACTTGTGATGTTTTGGTTTTCGGTCTGTCTGAATCCGTCAAGGGATCACTTTTTATGTTTATGCATGGTATGAGAGAGATGGAGAATGCAATGAAGAGATGACAGGCATCGTCTACCTTGAGATGTACAGTACAAATGTGCATGTGTATTAAAATGAGATTTAGCATTTACATCATATGCTGCACTTCTTTAATCCACCAGTAGTTTTCATTGACTGTTTTGCTTTTGTTAGGCCTGTCAGTTTTTGACACAATTTTTGAGTCAAGTAAGTTTTATTTTTATTTCTGTAACAGTGCAGGCAACAATTTATGGCTCTTGTGATTTACACCCAACTACTTGGCTTTTATTGATACTTTAATTACGCTAATCAGTCAGCAGAACCTCCGTATCCAACCTTCTTCTTCAATGCCATTTTTGTGAATGAACACTGTCTGACAAGAGCTAAAAGTCATAATGTTATGTTATTATCGGGTTGGCAGCCTCATTATGCAGATTTGCAATTCTCATGAACTTGCGCTTACTTATAAACAGTTGGAATGCAACATGTTTAGTGGGATCATTTAAGTAGTTATCTGAAGTTAAGAACAGCTGTTAAATCTTACACTGGAAAAACGATCTAGAAATAAATAAAAATTTCTCAAATTAAAGTGTATTCATCCTTAATTTGAGTAGGTAAATGAGATGGTTTGCCAATGGAATGGGTATTTTTTTCTCTTAAAATTAGATAATCAGAAAAATATGAACTTGAAATAAGACAATGCAATTGTGTTTTCTTATTGTAAGTGTAAATTGTGTTGTTCTATTGGCAAAAAGGTCTGTTTTACCTTATTAATCCAAGAAAAATTCACTTATTTTAAGAAAAACTGACTTATCTAGATTTTCGATTTTTCCAATGTATGTGGTGCAATCATAGGAGTACACAGTGGGAGAAAAAGTAAGAGGAAATTATTACAAGGACACAAAATGTTGTTGGATGAGGCACAATGAGTCTAAAGCTTGAACAATCCAAACTAAGAACAAGAGGTCCCATGCTGGTAGTTTCATTAATGGAATCAAAACCATATAGAATATAGAAAAAGGATTTATCACACCTCAGGTAACAATCATACCACAGGTTGTTAAACTGTGAGTCACTGTGTCTAGTTGGGTTTTCAGCAGTTATTTCTCTACAACTTTGGCTTTGGATTTGTTGAATTTCATAAAAGGAGAACCATAAAAAAAGCTAACAACTGAGTTTAGACGTAATAGAAGACAGCATGTCAACAATTATTTTTATACTGGAATAATAGGTTAGGGTTTCAGGAGGCTGCAGATAACATGACCTATATACCTGGACAACAAATTGGACTGGAAGATTAAGAACTGGATGCTGCTTCAAAACACAGATCAAAAATATAAACTGAGTAAGATCTTATCTTTTAGCAGCCAGATGTTGCATGATGGTTCCTCAATTTTATGCTCCACAGTCGAAATACTCTTTTGAACCAAGTAGTTGGTAATCATCATCAAAGCTGACAAACTCACATTGTAGGGGTGATTGTGAAAAAAGAGCATTGCACCAGCTACTCAGACACAACAGCTGATTAAACAAGAAAAGTGTTTCCTCTGCAATCAGGGACAAAATAAAGTAGCCCCCCCCTCGCCCCTTGCAGCAACCTTTAAAATCGTTACTTTGTCTGGGGTGTTCAATTTTTAAACTCTCTAATTTCTTTTACCTCCCAGCCATCTTCTGAAGAATGTTTGATAAAAAGAATTAATTATGCTACATTTATGAGATTTACATTTGAAATCCTTTATCTAAACACTTGTAATCCATAGTGTGCACCCATGGATTTCGCCTTTATACTTTTTGATATTCTACCAATGAAAACTCGGAATCTTTCATATTGAAGCATTAAATATTAGTGTCTAGTATAATCAAGTGTTACTGTATCCCCTGTTGGTCTAGGGAAGTGGGGGCATAAATATATAGGCAGAAACTGGTAAGTTCTTATAAAATTATGATTTATTTGATAACAAGAGGGGCAAGCATAAACAAACAAAATGAGGGTGGGTGAGGGTGCTGTGAAAATAAACAAAGTTAAATAAAAGAGATCCTCAAAAGGAGGACTGTGCCTAAATACAGATTTAAACAAAAAGGGATTCTTACTAAAAAACACAGAGAGCACAGCACCCACTACACCTAATGTTACTAACAAAGAAAATACTCAGTGATGCAATCAGTGAAGACACTGGCCCTACCTCCACCCTCTTTCTAGCCTCAAGCTAGTAAAGATGCAAATAAGCCACACACAACAAAATACTTGACACAAAGTACTAAGCACGAACGCCAAATGGGTAACCAAAAAGATAAGTGAACTACTCCACTAAACACACAAGCAGCTGCTAATCAACAATGTTTGGTTCACACGAGGCACACAAGTCAACTGGCTGTGACAAGCAGCCTCAATCAACAGGTGAGATGTCCTTATGAGGTGATTGCAGGTGGTGACGAGCCATTGGTTGAAGGTGGAACTGAGGGAACCAATGGATGGGACTGATGTCAGATCCCCAGAAACCAGGAAGTAGGCGGATCTTTCCACAGGGCCATGCAGCCTACTTAGTAGAGTCGAGAAAGAGGGAAAATATAGAAAAAAAAGGGAAACACAAATATAACGCTGACAGCCATAACACAAGAAAGCGAAATATTCTTATAAAACAGTTCTATGATGTGATTAATCTTTTTACTTGCAATATTAGATAACATTTTAGATCTTTTATGCTGCTTTTATTCCTTTTAATCCAACCACCCTCTGCACATTTTTATTCAAATCCCCTGTTAGCATCCTAAATTAATATTCTGTTGAACAGAGTATCGTCAGAAACTGTCCTTTAATATAAACAATGCTAGTCAGCAGCTGTTTTTACTTGAACAGAAGTGGCACATGAGATGGCGAGCAAAAAGAACAAACCAAAATGCACTGGACCATCACTCCCCTTTTAAAAAAGGCACTGAGTATCACTGACATAATGCTGCTGATGGAACTTTCCAACTGCCTATATTTGTGAGGGAGCTGATGCCCTGACTAAAACCATGTTTAAAAAAGAGAGTTATCTTAAATTGAGTTTGCAATAAAACTTCAGAATTATACATATATATATATATATATCTATATCTATATATATATGCATATATATATATATATAGGATATATATATATATATTTATGCATATTGTAAAAATGTCCTTGATCTAAATCATGGCCACTTCACTAGATGTGAGCCCAGTTGGTAAGCGCTACCTTTTTTAACTCAAAGCAACTTCTCTGATCTGAGTAAGATTACAAGATATATCAAAATCTATTGACGTGTTTCATGTTTATTTAATACATTTACATTATGAGGTGCTAATTTAAAGAGTTTGTCCTGAGTGATCTCTTTACAGGAAAAAGAACCAGAGGGATAAAGCTTTAAAGGTGTAAAAACAGAGCATTCATTAACAAAACTGTGTACATCGTGTAACGTCACCATTTTCATACTATTAACAAAAATATTATTTCGATATTAATGTAATTCAAAAAGAAAATAAGTTTACCTGGATACAAACAGTGGCAAAGACACAGTTAAAGGACAGCTATATGGTTAATTAAATTTGCAGCTAGGTCTTAACTGAGACCCTCAGTGAGATGACTGGCTTTTTGTATTTATGTCATTTTCTATTAGAAATGCTAATCACACCAGGCCAAATATATATAAGCTCAAGAAATATTCAAAATCCTTTTCTGAGTTTTAAAGCTTTATACTAGGCCAGTGAAATACCTCATTGGCAGGTGGATTGAAAAATCACAGTGGCTGGTGGCCAACAAAGTTAATTTCAGGCCTTGTCGATACTGCACAGTTAAGATCAGAGAGCATTTGTTCAAAGACACTGGAATCAGACTTTGGACTCCTGCATCAAGGGCCACTAGCTTCTTCATTCGGTACACCAATTCACCTATTATTACATCATTATCATAGGACATACCCAAGTATGTGGCTACATATAGTGCTAATATAAATAGGTACCAACCATAGGAAACATAGGGGGGAATCATGTATTGTAGCTCTTTTGAAAAAGATTCAGTTACTACAATTTAAACACCTACAAGTTGGACTCATTGTTGTGTGATGGATACTTCCTCCTGCTTGGTTACTCTTGTTGCTTCTCTTCAGCTCCTGTTCTTTGCTATTTTTTTCATTTCTACTGAACATAACTTTGTTCCTACTGTATTTTGACCTCAGACCATTCCACTTGACTCTTCGTTTGGTCATTTGAAGAACCTCTGCAACATGTTGCACAATTTGACAAGGATGCTACATCATCACACTCAGTTGCCATCATTTTCTTTTTGTATGAAACAATGTGGTTCAAAATGGCACCTGTATGATAAATTGACTGTAATTGGAACTTAGGTGGCTACAATCCCTTCAGGGTGTCGGGTTAGGATACTGTTGGGATGTTCAGGTGCTTGCAGTAAGAAGACGATAAATCCTTCAATGATGTTTATGGTAAAATGACAATGTGAACAGTTGAGGGGTATGTATTGTTTTCCAAGGCATCATATTATGGCTGTATAACCAGAGCTGATTGTAGGGGCCACTCACATCTATATACTGGTCATACTCTGCCTTTCCCTCATCTTCCTCATGCTCCCAGTCTCTCCAAAACAACTTCGTCAGGCAAAAAATGTTTGTTTGTTTTTTTAGTTCCAAATTTGATTCACAAGCAAATAATAGCCAGATCACAACTATTAGTGAGAAACAAAACCCCATTATTTTAATTGATAAAAAGTATGTACACCATGTTCTGATTTTCTACAACACCAATTTTATTCTACATAAAGATGATTCATCCACACAGTGTGTGGCTAACACCATCAGCTGCTGTTATTAAAGTTGACCAAACTCAGTAGTTCTGCATAAAATTTGCCAGTGGGTAATTGTGTCTTCCAAACATTGAGAGAGGAGGATATTCCACAAAATGCACCTGTCATTATATAGAAAATCGAGATCAAGGTCGGATTTTATTTCCAGGAAAGGTTTCATCATCACTGCTTTGCGCTTGGAAGGCCCAATGCTGAGTGGATTATTAGAGAATGTAAGGGAGGTCCTAATATCAGTGGAACCACTATAATAAGGAAGCTGTGAAGAGAGGTTCATTATCAAGGCAGGATAATTCATTTGTCCAAAGAATCTGTCAAACTGAGAGGGTTGGCTGATAGACTGTAGGGCAATGAAGCCTCAGCAGGCAACAAAACAATTATCTCCAGAGTGATGCTGTCTCCGTTGTGATTAAGGACCTCTGACATCTCGCTTTACAGCAGTAGCAGTGGGTACTGATCAGCTGACAGTAGAAGCAACATCTACCAAGATGACACAGCACAACCATTAGATGCAATAATCTAATAAACTATGGCTTTGAGATGGCATAAAATGTATACAGTCAGCACAATCTAGCTATTAAAGCTACAGTAATGTGAATTTATGAAAACAATGATAAATATTGAATTTGTTGTAAACAAAGGCTCCTAAATCAGTGTCTCATGTTATTTTTGTGCTCTGGATGTATTGTTTACATAAAATGTCACCTTTTTGTCAAATGAAAAGCTGTCGATAAGCGTAGAACTGCTAGTGTGAACAACCAATGTCCGATAGCTCGGCTTATCCATTTTATCTAAAAATCATAATATCTGAGACACTATTCTTCCATCTACCAGTCCCTAAAACCAGTCGCAGGAAAATTTCAGCTGTGATGTTGGTTTAAGTAACTTCCAGCATCTCAGAGAGAGAAAGATACGAGTATTGTTAGTTGCAGGGTCCAGCTCTGCTTTACCTCAAACTTGTTGAAGATGGTGTGGAGATTCTCTGCAAATGCCCTCAAAAAAGAGGATAAAAGTGGATTTTATGATGGCCCAGTCCTGTCTGTCTTTTTGTGGAATTGAGTCTTTACATTGCCTTGACCCGACTTGTTGTGAATTGGAGCTATGTAAATAAAATTGTGTTTTATCTGATTTGAGCTTGCTTGAGCAAAGTATTCCCTACTACACTTTCACCTCCATGATTCACAGTTGATATGAAGGTTGTTTCCTGGCATGCTGTTTTTGAATTTTGTTCTATTGTGTTTTTTTGTTTTTTTTTTGTCAACACAATTGAGACTTATCTCATCTGTTTAAAGAATATTATTCTATAAGTTATTATTATATAAGTTTTCAATTTCCTTTCATTCTCTCTGGTACTTTAAATATGGATTTTCTAGTGAACAAATGCTTACTCATTGATGCAAGATAGCATTTTAGAGTTTTTAGTATCATCTTTGTGTCTGGGTTACCTTGTCTGGTTGGTGAATATTCTATCAGTTCTTTTAAATGCCATCCACGTCTACACTATCTATATAAGTTGGATTCATTACCTTTCTGAGCCTAAACAAACATAAAGACATTCCCCTTTGTTGTCTTTGCAATACATCCATATTGTCCATTTTATACTGTGCTGTCTAGGGATCATCAAATCATCAAACTAACAATGTTGTCTCATTACCTTAAAGTTAAATTATTTACAGAATTACACATAGGCTGCCATGACTTATAAATCCTCTCCTGCTGTTGTGGTATTGAAGGATGTAATCAGCTTTAACACACACCAATCATCTTGTTATCATGAGAAAATGGCTTTGTTATCTTTAGATAATGAGAAAATTAACTTGTTTTCTCGAAAACACCACCGTGAAAAAGTATCGGAGGGATAAGGACGCTCTCGGCTTCCGTACAATACAAAATCAGCGAACTGATAGAAAATAATTTAAGTAATTAAACTCTCTAACTTTAATTACAAAAAAAAAAACTCCAACAAGATCGAAAAACTAAAATTTTCCCACAGCTCTTCTAAAATAAGTGTAAGAGTGCAATCAAGTCTCAGTGTCACTGAGATTTTTTGCAGCTGGGACTCCTGATCACTGGCCCAGCCAAGCCCACCTGTCAGCCTCACAGGAACTGGCAACACAAAAGAAAAGTATTAGTTCTTAAAAAAAAAAAAGTAATAGTTAAAAATTAATCATGCAAGAAAAATTTGGTAAAATGAGACATCCAAATGTGTCCATACAAATAGCCAAAAAAGGCCAAATCACAAGTAAAAAGAATTAAAAACTATATGGTAAACAAATAGAAACTTATACATTTAAATAAAAATAATTTACTAGACCATTTATTTTGGGCTGCACATGCTGCTCTGCTGCAGGAATACTTTCTCAGCTATGTTCAATAAAAAGGTTCTACTAATCTCGAGCTTCATTCCTCTTTATGAGATTTATTTTTCAGACAGAAAATGCTGGGAATTATTTTAGCAGAGACGATGTAATGTCCCTAAACCATTTAGAAAAAGGTTTAGAAAAATATTCGAAAGAATATAAATTGCGATATTCAATTAAAATGAGATGACATGTCTGCATTACATATGAAAACATGAACTCTGTATCTTTTATTTATTGTCACATGATTATTTTAAAAGGTGGGAGTAGAAAGGAAAAGCTCATCTACATCCCTGCTCCCACTCCAATTCTCCCTCGCCTTTTTTCATCATTTGCACATTTTTCACCATATTGCAGATGGAAGAAGTGTCAGTGTCATGATGTATTGCTGGTGACATTATCAGAAAATGAATATCTGAAACAGAAAAGAGGCAGCAGGAGAGAATAAGAAATGGCGAACAGTCATAAAGCGAAGATGAGCAGATGAATGACTGAGATTCTAAGGCAATAACAAGAAAACCCTCCAACAGCGGCTGGACACTGAGTGATAAAGTATTACCAATGATTGAAGAGAGAAGAGGAGAAAAAGACCTCCACCTTTCTATCTCAGTTGTCATCTTGTCCTTACCATTTATTTTCCATTGTTTCCTTTACTTCTGACATTTTTCTCATCAGCATCCCTCATCATCTGCTCCTATTGCAGTTCTCCTGCTTAACACCTAGGCAGCATTATCCTCCTCAGATTAATTTATTCATTATTTAACTACTTACATTTGCCTTTTTACAATTTTTCCAATTTTCTGATTTCATTTTTCAATTTACTTTATTTATATAGTGTCAATTCACAGCACATGCCATATCAAAGCACTTTAAAGAAATTATTAAACCAGATGATACAGCCAGATTGAAGTTTTCTATCTAAGGAAAACAATTTGATTGCATAAACTCTTAGACATAAGCAACCCCTTACTAGGAGCATGCATGCAGTGAAATTAAAGAGAAAAACTCCCTTTTAAGGGGAAGAAACCTCCAGCAGAGAAAGGCTCAGTATGAGCAGCCTTCTATTCATGCCAACTAAGTTTGAAGGAAAGAGAGGAGACATAATAAAAGCAGAATAGAAAAGGTAGGTGCTCCACAGATGGTCCCGTCCAGGAGAGTTACAATACGGTAAGCAACCTCCAAGTCAGTTACCATGTCAGAGGATGAAGAGACCACATACAGTTAGTCACAGTAAAAGAGACAGGACTACACTTCGACATCTACAAACCAAGGTTCTGATGGGAGCAGCCAAGCGGATATTTTTCCCGGATGATGTCCTAGCCAAACAGTACAGGGCAGATAAAGTTAGTATGACAGGATAAACAGAAGGAAACATAAAGTCAGGGGATGAACTAACAAAGCACAAAGCAAATTGATAAAAAGTGGTCCCTATGTCCTCCAACAGTCTAAGCCTATAGCAACATAACTATGAAGATGTAGCACGGGATAACCTGAGCCATTTAACTATAAGCTTTATCAAAAAGGAACATTTTTAGCCTAGCCTTAAAAGTAGACAGGGTGTCTGGCTCAGGGATTAAAACTGGTAGTTGGTTCCACAGGAGAGGAGTCTGATAACTAAAATATCTGCATCCCATTTTATTTTTAGAAATTCTAAGAACCACTAGTAAACCTGCAGATTGAGAGCAAAGTGCTCTGTAAGAACATTAGAAATGATCAGATATCTGGCAGAACTTGGTTATCTAGGGCTTTATATGCAAGAGGAAGGATTTTAAATTCTGTTCTGGATCTAACAGGAAGACACCAGGATGTTCAACAGCCTGAAATTGGGACTCTCTCTGACACCCTAGTTTCAAAAGCTACAAAAATACAACACTTATTATATGTGTACCATTATCGCTAAGGAGGCAGAGGAATAAAAAATATATATATATATATATATATATATATATATATATATATATATATATATATATATATATATATATATATGACTATAAATATACATATGTGTATATACTGAAGGCATGGTCCCAGCTCTTTTAGTCTAAAAATATCAAACAGTGATTCAGATTCTTATAGTATATCTCAGATTGTCCAAACGTACATACATTTTTCTTTTGACACAATTTCCTGCTAAATATGGGTGCACTGGAATTGATCCTGAAGGAGAGAGGAAGTGGCAATAAGACATTCCTCTTGGAAAACCTTACCTGTGATGGTGAAATGTATATGCTAGTCATTAAGAAAATCTACAAAAAAGAAAATACAATAAAAAAAACTTGCATGTTTCAAAGCGAGGTTCCACATCCCTGAGGTCACCGTCTATAAAAAATGAAGCTATGGCAGTCACAGAAATGGAGAAAAAGAAATACCCAGGGAAGAGAATGGATTTGGTGATCCAGTGAGAGAAATGTCAAGAAGACATTGAGAGTTTGACCTCAAGGTGTGCTGAATAATTGATACATGAGTTTGAAATTGGAGGAGAGAGACATATTTGAGTCACTGTTGTCTTTCACCTCTTTGTGTTCCTTTGCTTACTTTATTATCCCATGTGTATTTTTCTTATCTTCATTTATGTTCAGGCAAATATGTAGGAAACATTGATTTCCTTTCACGACATAAAAAACATTTGACCTATTTGCACAGTAGCCTCTTTTCTCTGAAATTACATCAGTTTAATTGTAGGGAAATATTCAAATGTGTGATGCCTAACAAACAGTACAAAGATCGCTATGAATAGAGCAATGTTCATATGAAAAGATTGGTTTTGGAGGGGATGGAGATCAAGGGAGCAACAATTTTAGAAATATACAGAGAAAAATAAGATTTAAGTTTAGGTTTTCATGGAATTTACTTCAAGGAAGTACAATCTTCCGAAAATTCTGAAAAAGATTTTTACATCTTCACCATTTCATTGTGTTTTTTTAATATATGAAAAATAAATACGGGAAATGATTAAATTGTATTTTTTATTTTAAATTGTTTTATTCATCAGTCTTCTTCCTTCCTTCCTTCCTTCCTTCCTTCTTCCCCTTCCTTCCTTCCTTCCTTTCCTTCCTTCCTTCCTTCCATCCATCCATCCATATCCATCCATCCACTCTTATCCATCCATCCACCAACATCCATCTTCCCGGCTATTCATTGTGGCTTTCTTGTTTTTTAAATTAATTACATTATTTTTACTACCATAAAGGGTTTTAGTGCTATTTACTGTTGATTTCTAATAGGGCTTGGTCGTCATGACGTAGCACTTTGCGCCGCCAGCTTTTGCGTCTTTGATGGCCTCTTTTACCGCTGCTCAAACTACTGCCTATGACTACCGCTGCACTGTACTCCCCTCTCAGCCGGTTTTAATTTGATTCATTTCACCTTAACTCTGATTTCAACCATGGTAAAACCGTTGCTGTAATGTGGGCTGTAACAGCGCCAACACATGATCGCCATGGGAAAACATAGAAAATGGGTTTATTTTCCACGCTTTTCCTGCCTGGAGGTATGCAACCCATGGAGACAAGTGTCAGAGATAAAGAGTGGTCGGCTAGCTTTGATCGGGCGGCTGTAAGACAACCGAACATTAACTCCCCACAGTATCCCGGATGTCAATGAGAAAGTGTTCCCTGCATTTTCATTCTAGTAAGTTAAAGATGCAGTTTTATTTTATTGCCTACATTGTTTCTTTCCTTCAAAGTTGGGATCTTAATGGGAAAATAATAAACTCGGAAGCGGAAAAGGCTCAAATACGCGGAGAAACCCGAGGGTTGGCAGTTAACGCTTACTAACTACACCTTTAAAACAC
>JAGKQL010000044.1:6116487-6132672 GCA_018398635.1 Cyprinodon brontotheroides | reverse complement strand
AGAACAATGAGAACAAAAAAAGAAATGAAAATGATAATAGCTTTTCTATTTACATTACAAGTAATATACACAAATTTCCCTTGGCCTATTGGAGATCCCAGGAACTCTCTTTAATCGTTTTGTTTTTTCAAGGCACCTGTTCCATCCTTTTTAACTAAATGAAACTGAAATTATCTCTTGCATCACTAAAAGCTCACAGGAACAAACCAATCTTTTAACCATCTTCTTGTGCAGCATTTGAAATGAAGCACTTTGACTGCATTGCACTTTATTTTATTCTGAAATATTGAGAATCACTGCAGTAACCCTGCAGTAACCCTTAATTCATATGATCAGGGTGTGCAAGATAACACCGATTTGCAGAGGTAATGTTCCCAGAGGTGAATTATTGTCTGCAAGTTGAGAACAGCGTGTCCCTACAGTTTGATGTGCATATGCTTTGCTCAGTCACAGCTAACACACTGCCAAGTGCTAACATAAGACATCACTATTGGTGTTAGTGAGGACATTTATGTTTAGCAGGCAAAGCAAATATCTTTTCAGTTGAACTCTATTTTTTGCTGTAGAGAAAATCATAATTCATTTTTTTTAGCTGAACACTCATACTTTAATATCATAAGACATCTGGACAGCAATATGATGTATGTAATAGACAGCTGCTATAGGGAAAATGTATTTATAATCCCCTTTCTCTGTTTTAAAACAAGATTTATGCCTCTGTCTGGTGTTATGTGTCCTTTTCTTTTTGTGCTTTGTCCTGCTGTTTTTACAATCACACATGCCCCAGTCTTCTTCTTTCCATCCTCTTTCTGTTTGTCACTCCATCTCTTTTTGTCTTTGTTTCTCTTGGCAAAAAAGAAATGTTTTTCTCTGTAATTAATCTGTGTATGGATCTCAAACATACACACATAAGGGTATAAGCTGAGAGAATATACATAAAGGCCAGACAATAAAATACTTTTTGAAGTAAGGTTTTAATTAAAACCAAAGCTTCAGCCTTTTCCCCCCTAAAGTATGGTCTTCTTTTCTTTATAAATGTTTTTAGTTCACTTGTACAAGTAGAACGAGCTCCATCTAGATAGACCATAGTTTAGTTCTTCCCCTTTAAGTTTTTTCATGTTGTCCTGTGATTAATCAATAATCTTACCCTGCATCACTACAAGTTAAGAAGAACAGACTCTCCAGATACAGAACAAATCTTGGTTGGACTAATAAAGAATAGGGCACTTCTTTTCAGTACAAACAGCTGGTCAGGTTTGATAGGAAGAATGGTGAAGCTAAATACAAAGCAGCATTGCAGCAAAACCTGATAGAGGCTTCTAAAGACTAAAGGCTAAGAGGAAAGTCACCTAGTTAATATATAAAAAAAAGAAAAGAAAAGCATGAGTAACAATGACGCACACAATGGTCGGATCTGAAAACTAAGTTCCACAGATGTTCTCCATCCAATTCCACTGAAGCTTAGGTAAATTGTAGAAGAGAATGGACAAAATTTTAAGCCTCTCTGGGCCGGCTGGTTATCAAGATCCCAATTTTTAGTGCAGTAATTTCAACGCTGAAACTGAATTTTGTTGAGGGCGCTGGAAACCATGGTTTGCGGGTGATTTAACAAGAGTGATTGTGTAACTGGTGGCAGGTCTGCAAAACTGTTGGAGGCGCCCTATTTAAATGATGGTTTTTTCTAGCAGCGTTTTGTGGTTTGCGGCAAAGTGCATTAAGAAATTTTATCGCTTACAGTGACACCCCCACCCCAAAAAAAATAAAGCCATATATATATATATATATATATATATATATATATATATATATATATATATATATATATATATATATATATAAACTATCTATATCTATATCTCTTCTTTGGCAAGGCTGATTCGGGGTTCTCCGTTAGAGGCGTCGGAGGCGACATGGCATTTAGAGCGTCGGACAGCATTTCTTAGAAAACTTAGAATGGGAGATCCCAGATGCAAAAGAGTGCAATGTTGCAAGGAGTTTTGTAATATCTGGTATTGCAAGTGGTTCCTCTTTGTGGCTGGTTCCAAATCCACCTGGGAGTTCCCCCAACAGCTCCAAAATGGCAATGCTGGATATAAGATATGTTTTGTTGATGTCGTTTCCCTCGATTCACTCCAAAAATATTCACAGTTGGATTGAAAAATGCGTTTCTCGTCTCCTTACAACTTCATTTTCGATGTCTCCTTCTTATGCGACAATAACGCTGCCATGTGTGCGCAATTACGCGCCACAGACCATTGCAACTTCTTTGAAACGTGTTAAATATAGAGTCAGATACCGTTAGCAAAATTGCTTTCAGGGTTTGATAAATCACTTTCGCGAGTGCTAAATTAATATATTTACATGTTCTCCTCCCACAAGGCAGCACTTTAGCGTGTAAACGCCCCATATTGCATATTCATTGCAGAAAAAGTACTAAATGGATAAGAAGCTTATTTGCTACGTTTTAAAGAACCAAATCCTTTGCAGCATGCGCTGTTGATAGATCAGTTTGTACACGCTCTTTTAGCGCGGCGCAGTGAAATAACTCACGTTTTTATACACGCCAAAACCTTTGATAGATCCGCCCCTCTATGTGCCGAACATTGGAGGGTTAACTGGAGTGAACAATGGGTTTTAAAATTATTATGTCTCTTTGAACCTTTTATTAAGAATTTTGATAAAAGTGTAACCCATGAGGAGGTGTAATTTCCTTTAACCTAAACAAATCTGCACTGCTTGCTGGTATAATAACACAAGTGCCAAATAAATACTGTATAGTAAAGAATGTCATTGGAAAAAGAAGAAGCATGAATATGTATGGGCATGAATACTCTTACAGCGCTCTTACAGCTCTTAAACAATTAGATGTCCCAATTTTTTGTTAGAAGTATAGAAAAAACTACATAATGCATTGAATAACATAATGATTTCTAGCAGTCTTTGAAATCAATCTGAAATTGGAATATACTTGATTTTAATCATGCATTTTCCCCCCTTTGGCAGATAATCCAACACTGTCTGAACACCAGAAACCAAAGAAGAAAAAAATGGGACTCTTAATCAGACATGAAAGGATTGCAATAAATGCTTGAAATGTAATGAGAGGCTGGCTAGGTACCAAAGGCTTTTTAGGTTACTGTAATTAAATCTTTATGAATATACCTACTCTTGTTCTAGGAGTTTTTACTTATTAAGGACCTATATACAATGTTCTCTTTACTTTAAAAGTTGTTGGAAAACCCAATAATCAACTTTTGACCCTTTTCAAAGAAGTTAAAAATCTTTAAGTTTCAAGGAAATTCTAGCACGGGTAAAAGTTCCTATCTAGCTCCTAGACAGATAACATTGTAAAAGTTTGACATGTTAGATACCAGTCCTGCATACAGGTAAAGACTACAACATGGTTGGGTTTCTAACTGGGGATGTGTTTCTGCAGTGAACATCTGATTTTCATTGACAGCTAATTAACAGGCTTTTGCTGAACTGCAATAATCAGAATCAGCTGTGCTAAAGCAGGGAAACCTTTAAAACCTGCAGTGGAGGGGCCCTCAAGTACTGACTTTGGGCATGTCTGGTCTACAGGGTATGGTGTGGCACTGCGAAATGGAGTGGCATACTTTTTTAGGGAGTATTTCTCTCAAAATATATTGAAAATCTTCCCAAACTTCCCACTTTACCAGTACCATAGTATCCCCAGATCATCATGTTTACACCACCATGCTTGACAGTTGGCATCTATAACTTCTCCACAATATTTTATTTCCAAAAAAGTTCAAAAGCAATCCACTGGACTTTGTTTCCACGTTTGAAGACATTCCGCTCCCCAGGAAGAGCGTACATTTCGAGGCTATATACAGAGGCAAACAAGGCCTTGTTTTTTCTTTTAGAAAACATGCAAACTGAAACAGACAAAAGAGTCCATCTCCACCCTCGCCTATTCAGCCAGGACAACAACAATTCCCTTTAATGATCCCCCTTTCAGAGACATAGACAGGTATGGCACCTTGCAGGCTAACAAAAGAAGCCCAAACGACCCCCATTCCATAGGGGTGGACCCGTTCGTCCGTTCGTCTGCTTTTTAACTCTTCGAGAAGGTCTATGACCTGGATGATCGAGAACCTTCACCAGCAATATATTATTTGTTCTTACAAAGGTTCTTCTTAGTGATCCAAATCAATCGGCAATCAAAACCAGTCCCAGTAACTCATATTTGCTAAACAGTTTTAACAGTTGCATTTTGCTACTGAAATTGAAATTACTTGCTGTTTCAAATTTTTATTAATACTTCTGATGGAGAATGGTGTAATTTTAATGTATTATAACATTTTGAAATTAATTGAATATTTTAGTGGAAGTATTTTAAACCAGAATTGTTTCCTTTTTTTTTGCCACCTAGGTCTGAAATGCGACTATATTGATAATAGTTTTCACCTGAAGATCCAGCACTGTAAACATTCCTTTTCAGAATTCCCAATGACGTGAGTTATAGGGAAATTGATTATACATAATATTATATATATTATTTTAGATTTAACTGAATTTTTATTGATCAAACAAGTATGAATCACTCTGCAGCCTTTTGAAGCCTTAGAAGTGTAACTGCTTTGTGGTACTTTGTACTGGAGCTGTTGCTCAGTAAGAACCATACATATTCCTTTTTTTTCTGTTGAAGTGATTTTTATATTACATGTTCCCCTGGGAGGTAAGCAGGCAGGAGTTTAAACACATTTTACAAGGTGTGCATTTAAACATTGGAAACCTTGTATGTTATCTTGAACTCTGCTAAGTGTTGAATAAATTATAAATCTTCCTTTTTTGAAATTTAAACAATCTCAAGTCCAAGTATTATGGTTGTATTTTTTTCAAAGCCTTAAATGGCAGTCCTTTACAATTTGTGGTTATAGAAAATGTCTTCATTCCACTTGCAGATACACTTAAAAGATCAAGGGTGTGATTAAAAATCAAACATTAAATAAAGCATCTGAATGAGCTGAATTCACACACACACACACATATATCATGTGTCACTGTCGGGGTTAGTGGATGTTTTTAGAAGACCTAACTGCAGAGCACAAGGCAGAAATTTTTTCTTGCAGGTTTAATGAAGAGCAAAATCGTAACAGAGGCATAAATTCAGAAAATACAGGCTAGGAACTCCGGTTCCAAAACTAGGAGACACTTGGGAGAAACACACATAAAGGATGAAGAGATTCCAGCACCGAGTAACTACAGAGGAGGAGTATATATGGGTGAGAGAACTAACATCCACCTCATTTTGGGAAATTCTTGCCTATATTGCAAACCCAAATGGAAAAGAAAATGACTTAGGAACTGTAAGCCCAAATTAGATGTGAATGAAAATTGGGTGAGCAGAACACAGACCAAGCTGCATCAGTTCAAACATGACTCAAAGTTGTTTTATTCTCGAAAATGATAGGTCTTTTTTGAACAGCAGTAATAAAGACACGTTTGAGAAAAGGCAGGTCTTATTACATTAGCTCTACATAATATCATCCACAAATGCAGAAAATTTCAGACTTGTAGCTATAACAGTTCCAGAGCTGTGGGGCTTTCAACTTTTGGTGTCACCGGAGTCTCCAAAAATCTCTAAATGTGCCAAATGCTTTTACTATGCTTTGTTTTACTATTTGACCCATAGAGTAACACTAAAGCATTTTGATGGCATGTAAACATTTATGAAGCAAGTACTTTCCACTTGTTTTCAGAATCAGTGTATATTACAAAATGTAGAATTGTACACCTATAATAACATAAAAACCTATAAAAGATAGTGAAAAATAAAATAAGCCCCAGTGCATTTTCTGAGCTGCATTTTATTTTTCAGCCTCAGGCATTGTAATAAAACAAAATCAGCATCCAAACTTTAAAAAAAAATAGGACCGCTGTTATAACTCAACTTGAAGCTGCGTGCATTGATCCAGCCGCAGCTGTCTGTCTTTCGCTAAGGCAAGCCAGTAACATGGCTCCCCCTTATTTATCCTAGGCTTGTTTGAAACCTTATTTCATTGGCTACAAAGCCCAACAGGCCTTGTGGTCTTAACCAATAACAGCAGGACTCTATGAGGTAAGGGCTGACAGGAAGTGACGGGAAGTGAGATTTCAGATCTGGCTCAAAATCACATCATAAAAAGATGCTGACACTTTTGTCTTGTAGGTAAGAAGACAATGTAAATAACCAGACCAAACATTGCAGCTAAAAACCGAGGAAATAAGTATTAGGAAGTAAATATTATCAAAATTCAGAGCATTAGCTATGACCAGCCAACTTTTCTGATGTCACCAACCGGATGTTATGGGCGATTTTCTCATCATGGAATATTTTTATTATGAATATGCTGGATTACTTTTAATCTGTTGACCCTTATGGATAAATGGACTATAAACAATTGAAGATTTGATTTATAAATTGGCTTCTGGATGCCTTCAAAAGTATGTAGTTGTGGCTGCATTGTTTGTTTACATTTTGAGATGCTGCTATATCTGTGTTAATTGTGCTTTGGCGATCGCTGTGTTTACAAAATGAACTTGGTAGTTGAATTGTGGAGAATCTAAGCTTTCAAAAGATGTCTAACATTTCAATAATGGTAAACATTTATCGAGTCCCATAACTTTATCACATAGACTTTGGCCTAAGTTGCTTTGTCAAGGGAGGACACTTTAGGATTTTTGCTGGTACTTTTTGCCATATACCACCTGAATTTAAAACACAAGGGTTTTACACTGCTGGACCTACAACTGTGTGGCAGGTGGGCTTGGTTCTGTATGAGATTCTGCACCAAGAGCAGTTCGTTACCAGGAAATATCTTTCAAATGAGCTAAAGATCAACACAAGTCTCTCCGAAACATGCAGAGAATTTCTAACCAAGTGCCTGGCAATAGACCCAAAAGAGCGCCCCACCGTGGAGGACCTGTTGCATCACCAGTGGTTAACGGAAGAAGATACTCAAATATAAACAGAGAAAAGCTGCATACTTCGTAACACACATCCCGTAAACACACCAAAACCACAAGGGTCAAAAAAAGATGAAGAATGCCAAGATCCTGATAAAACAGCTGCTAAAGGCAATAATTTACCTGCAGAAGGCAACAATCTTTCACAGAGACATTAAACCTTCGAACATCTTGATAGAGACCAGGTCAAATATAAACAGAGAATAGCTGAATATTTCATAACACACATCCAGTAAACACACCAAAATCACAAGGGTCGCATAATGATGAAGAATGCCAAGATCATAATAAAACAGCTGCTAAAATCAATAACTTACCCTCAGAAGGCAAAATTCTTCCACAGAGACATTAAACCTTCAAACATCTTGATAGAGACCAGGTCAAAAGTCCCAAAACTTTATCTCATAGACTTTGGTCTAAGTTGCTTTGTCAAGGGAGGACACTTTAGGATTTTTGCTGGTACCTTTTGCCATATACCACCTGAATTTAAAACACAAGGGTTTTACACTGCTGGACCTACAACTGTGTGGCAGGTGGGCTTGGTTCTGTATGAGATTCTGCACCAAGAGCAGTTCGTTACCAGGAAATATCTTTCAAATGAGCTAAAGATCAACACAAGTCTCTCCGAAACATGCAGAGAATTTCTAACCAAGTGCCTGGCAATAGACCCAAAAGAGCGCCCCACCGTGGAGGACCTTTTTGCTTTTTAAATGTGCTATATAAATGTGCTATATAAATAAATTAGATTGACTGAATTGAAACTTACATTAGCTAGATTGCAGATTTGTAGTTTTTGCCTTTTATCCAAGAAAAAAAAAAAAGAAAATATAGCACCCAGGAAAATCTCATACAAAAACAATCAATGAAACAAAAAAAGGAATTATTCAGAATAGGAAATATTCAATCAATCTCTATGTATGATTTGATTGAAGTGACTCTGTAAATGTCAATACCTTGTAAATGACTCGGCTAATGTGCTCTAAATTGGTACTATAAAGCTAAACTAAACTCTGAATCTGTTTTAAACCGTGACAGAAAATTAACATTTTCTTTTCCCTTGAGGTTTTGCTCAGGAAATCAAAAATAGTTCAAATAATTCTCCTGGACAAATATTTACAATTTACATCTCAAACTAAGTATTTCCTGGAGGAAATCAACACCAAGCCCTGTGTTGAATTATTGATTTGATTTTCTGGTCATGTTCTGTAGGTCAAGACTAACTCTAAGTCCATATTTATGTGGTTGCTAGGCAACTCTACCTTTGAGACATTTAGAATGTTCTAGATGATGTCACTCTTCTTTGATTGACATCATCTAGAATCTAGACAGCCTGTGATGTCATAGTGAGGTCAGAATTCCGAGACCCTCCCAGTTGAACACAGGCTTAACACAAGTTAGGAGTGTTCAAACTGCTGTCGTTTGAAGGTAAACTGAAAATGGCAAAAATATACGAAAGACAAGGTTCTACAGATTCTGCAGACATTTGTAAAACTTTAGCCCTCATGAGATATCAAGAGAACAGCAGAATGACACTGGAAAGTCCAAGGAAACGAAAAAACAGCACCACAGATGAAACCCCCAGAAAGAGGTTTATGGTCTCTGAGGGTTACGGACCTTCCACAAGCTACCAGGACCAGTTCAGTACGGTTAGAAAAGAAAAGAGGAAAATGTTTGAACAAGGAGAACCACTGCCAGCCAAAAAGATAAAAGGACTCCAAGAACTGGTATTGACTAAAGAATCCCCTTCTACCGCTATTGTCTGTCCCCCAGCACCCAGCAGCTCCTGTCTGGATGATAACTCAACAGAAAAACGAGATTTAAAGAAAAGTAGTCTAAAGAGAAAGGCAGGGGACTTTCTAGAGTCACAGAATGAGAAGAGATTAAAGACAGAGAATAACAATGAGGAAAGAGGCGATTACGTTAGAGCCAAATTTAGGGAAAAATATGTTGAGCTAAGAAAGCTTGGAGAAGGAAGCTATGGATCTGTTTTTGCTGGTTATCGGGTGTATGATGAATTACCTGTAGCCATTAAACACATCCAAAAAACACATGACATCTTAATGCATAAGGAAAAAAAAGGAAAGCAGATACCATTGGAGGTGGCTATCATGTTAAAGCTTAGGGCTAAAACAACCAGATCACCGGGGCAGTCAGCTATACTGTCCATCCTAGACTGGTATGATATGGGTGAGGAGCTGATTGTAGTTATGGAGAGACCCATGCCTGCTGAGGACCTTTTTAACTACATTAAAAACCACAAGGGTCGCATAACGATGAACGATGCCAAGATCATGATAAAACAGCTGCTAAAAACAATAACTTACCTTCAGAAGGCAAAAATCTTCCACAGAGACATTAAACCTTTGAACATCTTGATAGAGACCAGGTCAAAAGTCCCAAAACTTTATCTCATAGACTTTGGTCTAAGTTGCTTTGTCAAGGGAGGACACTTTAGGATTTTTGCTGGTACTTTTTGCCATATACCACCTGAATTTAAAACACAAGGGTTTTACACTGCTGGACCTACAACTGTGTGGCAGGTGGGCTTGGTTCTGTATGAGATTCTGCACCAAGAGCAGTTCGTTACCAGGAAATATCTGTCAAATGAGCTAAAGATCAACGAAAGTCTCTCCGAAACATGCAGAGAATTTCTAACCAAGTGCCTGGCAATAGACCCAAAAGAGCGCCCCACCGTGGAGGACCTGTTGCATCACCAGTGGTTAACGGAAGAAGATACTCAAATATAAACAGAGAAAAGCTGCATACTTCGTAACACACATCCCGTAAACACACCAAAACCACAAGGGTCAAAAAAAGATGAAGAATGCCAAGATCCTGATAAAACAGCTGCTAAAGGCAATAATTTACCTGCAGAAGGCAACAATCTTCCACAGAGACATTAAACCTTCGAACATCTTGATAGAGACCAGGTCAAATATAAACAGAGAATAGCTGAATATTTCATAACACACATCCAGTAAACACACCAAAATCACAAGGGTCGCATAATGATGAAGAATGCCAAGATCATAATAAAACAGCTGCTAAAATCAATAACTTACCTTCAGAAGGCAAAATTCTTCCACAGAGACATTAAACCTTCAAACATCTTGATAGAGACCAGGTCAAAAGTCCCAAAACTTTATCTCATAGACTTTGGTCTAAGTTGCTTTGTCAAGGGAGGACACTTTAGGATTTTTGCTGGTACTTTTTGCCATATACCACCTGAATTTAAAACACAAGGGTTTTACACTGCTGGACCTACAACTGTGTGGCAGGTGGGCTTGGTTCTGTATGAGATTCTGCACCAAGAGCAGTTCGTTACCAGGAAATATCTTTCAAATGAGCTAAAGATCAACACAAGTCTCTCCGAAACATGCAGAGAATTTCTAACCAAGTGCCTGGCAATAGACCCAAAAGAGCGCCCCACCGTGGAGGACCTGTTGCATCACCAGTGGTTAACGGAAGAAGATACTCAAATAAAAACAGAGAAAAGCTGCATACTTCGTAACACACATCCCGTAAACACACCAAAACCACAAGGGTCGAAAAAAGATGAAGAATGCCAAGATCCTGATAAAACAGCTGCTAAAGGCAATAATTTACCTGCAGAAGGCAACAATCTTCCACAGAGACATTAAACCTTCGAACATCTTGATAGAGACCAGGTCAAATATAAACAGAGAATAGCTGAATATTTCGTAACACACATCCAGTAAACACACCAAAATCACAAGGGTCGCATAATGATGAAGAATACCAAGATCATAATAAAACAGCTGCTAAAATCAATAACTTACCTTCAGAAGGCAAAATTCTTCCACAGAGACATTAAACCTTCAAACATCTTGATAGAGACCAGGTCAAAAGTCCCAAAACTTTATCTCATAGACTTTGGTCTAAGTTGCTTTGTCAAGGGAGGACACTTTAGGATTTTCGCTGGTACTTTTTGCCATATACCACCTGAATTTAAAACACAAGGGTTTTACACTGCTGGACCTACAACTGTGTGGCAGGTGGGCTTGGTTCTGTATGAGATTCTGCACCAAGAGCAGTTCGTTACCAGGAAATATCTTTCAAATGAGCTAAAGATCAACACAAGTCTCTCCGAAACATGCAGAGAATTTCTAACCAAGTGCCTGGCAATAGACCCAAAAGAGCGCCCCACCGTGGAGGACCTGTTGCATCACCAGTGGTTAACGGAAGAAGATACTCAAATAAAAACAGAGAAAAGCTGCATACTTCGTAACACACATCCCGTAAACACACCAAAACCACAAGGGTCGAAAAAAGATGAAGAATGCCAAGATCCTGATAAAACAGCTGCTAAAGGCAATAATTTACCTGCAGAAGGCAACAATCTTCCACAGAGACATTAAACCTTCGAACATCTTGATAGAGACCAGGTCAAATATAAACAGAGAATAGCTGAATATTTCGTAACACACATCCAGTAAACACACCAAAATCACAAGGGTCGCATAATGATGAAGAATGCCAAGATCATAATAAAACAGCTGCTAAAATCAATAACTTACCTTCAGAAGGCAAAATTCTTCCACAGAGACATTAAACCTTCAAACATCTTGATAGAGACCAGGTCAAAAGTCCCAAAACTTTATCTCATAGACTTTGGTCTAAGTTGCTTTGTCAAGGGAGGACACTTTAGGATTTTCGCTGGTACTTTTTGCCATATACCACCTGAATTTAAAACACAAGGGTTTTACACTGCTGGACCTACAACTGTGTGGCAGGTGGGCTTGGTTCTGTATGAGATTCTGCACCAAGAGCAGTTCGTTACCAGGAAATATCTTTCAAATGAGCTAAAGATCAACACAAGTCTCTCCGAAACATGCAGAGAATTTCTAACCAAGTGCCTGGCAATAGACCCAAAAGAGCGCCCCACCGTGGAGGACCTGTTGCATCACCAGTGGTTAACGGAAGAAGATACTCAAATAAAAACAGAGAAAAGCTGCATACTTCGTAACACACATCCCGTAAACACACCAAAACCACCGGATGGAAATGATGGGTTAAAATCTGGGGAAAGCAACACAAAAGGATTTTCATCTGCTCTGAACCCCTGACCCAAATACATGTAGCTCACCTGAGCTGCAACCTGCTCCACAATGTGTGTGTGTGCAAAAACCATGAGGACAGAGACACTGGGGAATTTTTTTTGTGGGGAAACAAGGAGGAGGTGCACCAACATAAGGCTTTCCTTCTCTCCGGTGCTAAATTATTTTTTTAATAATTTTTTTTTGTTTGAGGAGTGGCTGACCTTTTTGGACTGAGGTGGTGGAGCTCCAGGACTGAAATGCCTGGTGGCAGAAATCAGTAAAGGGTAAAGTGATCGATTATATATTTTCTTTTTTTTTCTTTTCTTTTATTTCATATTCTATTTCCATAGACTTCCAACTATTCAAGAAAAGTTTGATAACTTTCTCTTATTAGATTCCTTTCTGCATCTTGCAATGAAGAAAATGCTTGCTGACAGACTGACTTTCTTGACATGAATCGGTGGGAAAATGTCTAATGAGGGTGATAATGAACGGCTTGGTTGGCTTTCACTAAACCATGATTGTTTTAGAGTAATTTTTGATCAAATTAGAATCAACCTTAAGTATCTAAACCAAAAATTATCTTTTAAAAGAGAAAAATTCAGCAGCAACTGTCTTTTCCTATGTCGGCTTCAGGACTGGAAAACAAAACGTTTATTATCAGGCCTGTGGTTGTTTAAAAACAGGACGGGTCTCGTTTTGTTCATTTCCTGCTGTCACCATGTTCCATAATGTTATGGACGGACCTGGAGATGAAAACTTAGGCAAATCCAGAGAGAGAAAAGGGTCCAAACATGGGCTGACACAGTAAAATGCGCACAGGTTTTAGTCACAAACCAAATTCTCTATTTCCACAGCAGCCACTCGGAGAGATTAGCTTCATCTCTTCATGATTTTGTGGTATGTTGCTTTGTCCCTGTGCCATGAATGTCTGAGGTTCTGACTAAGACAGAGAAAAGGTGATGGTTGCTCTGACTTATGAAAATGTAAACAAAACAGCAACTTATAGAGGAAAAAGAATGAATAATATAATCCAATAGGATAAAATCTAAAGTTACACTCACTGGCCAATCTTATTAGGTACACCCATGCTAGTAACGGGTTGGACCCCTTTTGCCTTCAGAACTGCCTCAATTCTTCGTGGCATACTGTAGATTCAACAAGGTGCTGGAAGCATTCCTCAGGGAGTTTGGTCCATATTGACATGATGGCATCACACAGTTGCCGCAGATTTGTCGGCTGCACATCCATGATGCGAATCTCCCGTTCCACCACATCCCAAAAGATGCTCTATTGGATTGAGATCTGGTGACTGTGGAGGCCATTTGAGTACAGTGAACTCATTGTCATGTTCAAGAAACCAGTCTGAGATGATTCCAGCTTTATGACATGGCGCATTATCCTGCTGAAAGTAGCCATCAGAAGTTGGGTACATTGTGGTCATAAAGGGATGGACATGGTCAGCAACAATACTCAGGTAGGCTGTGGCGTTGCAACGATGCTCAATTGGTACCAAGGGGCCCAAAGAGTGCCAAGAAAATATTCCCCACACCATGACACCACCACCACCAGCCTGAACCGCTGATACAAGGCAGGATGGATCTATGCTTTCATGTTGTAGACGCCAAATTCTGACCCTACCATCCGAATGTTAGCAGAAATCGAGTCTCATCAGACCAGGCAACATTTTTCAATCTTCTATTGTCCAATTTCGATGAGTTTGTGCAAATTGTAGCCTCAGTTTCCTGTTCTTAGCTGAAAGGGGAGTGGCACCCGGTGTGGTCTTCTGCTGCTGTAGCCCATCTGCCTCAAAGTTCGACGTACTGTGCGTTCAGAGATGCTCTTCTGCCCACCTTGGTTGTAACGGGTGGTTATTTGAGTCACTGTTGCCCTTCTATCAGCTCGAACCAGTCTGGCCATTCTCCTCTGACCTCTGGCATCAACAAGGCATTTCCGCCCACAGAACTGCTGCTCACTGGATGTTTTTTCTTTTTAGGACCATTCTCTGTAAACCCTAGAGATGGTTGAACGTGAAAATCCCAGTAGATCAGCAGTTTCTGAAAATACTCAGACCAGGCCCTTCTGGCACCAACAATCATGCCACGTTCAAAGTCACTCAAATCACCTTTCTTCCCCATACTGATGCTCGGTTTGAACTGCAGGAGATTGTCTTGACCATGTCTACATGCCTAAATGCACTGAGTTGCCGCCATGTGATTGGCAGCTTAGAAATTAAGTGTTAACGAGCAGTTGGACAGGTGTACCTAATAAAGTGGCCAGGTGAGTTTATGTGTCAGTTTAATCTGAATTAGATTTCACTAAATAACAAAAACTAAGAGAATTAGATTTTCCTTTCCTCCAAAAAAATATGAATACACATGTATATCATTAAAACATATGAACAATGAAAAGAACAATTTTAGCTCCCTGAAGGTGTTTAGCACAAATAGACCTTACAGCCAAGACGACATATTTGGGATATAGTTTGAAAAATGAGACTAAAATATATAAAAGCTGTTACCTTAAATTATAGCTTTGCAAAGCTAAATAATAAATTCCTGACAGATTTAGCATCTGCTTTGCATATTAACCTGAGAGAGTGAAATCATATTAATAACAATTTTTGGCACGTTTATGAACAACTATGTTTAAAAATAACTGAAACCTAAAACCTTGCATAATGTGCCTTTAAATCAAAAGTATGATAAAAACAAAAAAAGCATCCTAACTTTCAGAATTAGGACTGAAATAGCACCTGACATAAAGTTATAAATGGTTGGCTTACAGCAGAATAGTAACTGATTCGCTGTTTAGAGTTAAAGTACCTGCGTATAAATAGACAGAAAAGCGTCCATTTTACCGTTGACCCAGTTACAGGAGGTTCGGTAAAGATGGGCGGGCTAAGGGTCCCCCCCAATGACAGAAAAGGGCCTGACACACATGAAGGTTTGCATGCAACAATTACGTTTAATTATTTATGTTATGGCCATTTGTTTGTGTTTTGTTTGTCTTATCTGTTCGTCTTATATGTTGTCTGTCGTTGTGGATCCACTCTACCTATTGTATGTTGTTCCATTTGTGAAATGATATTTTTAGTTATTTTTGTCTTGGTAAAATAGAAATGAGGGAATAATTAGGGTTAAACTGTAAAATAAGAACAGTTTCTAGTTTCTGTGGCTCATTCTTTTCCCTAACCTGTTTTCAAAACAAAGCAGGAGTTAAATGTGTTAAAGATAATGCACAGCTGTTTAAATTGGTAATAAAGGGGATTGATATAAGGTTCAAATATCACAACAAATAAAGTTTAATGAGACAGATTTTTTAAAAATTAAATTAAATGAACAGATTTTACTTGTTTAACAATAATTGGGCATTTCTTCAAATAATTAAGGACCTGTGTCATTATTTAAATGTTAAATGCTAAAGTTTAATTTGTTAACCTTAATTCTTTAAGATTTAGATTAAACTTTAAGGGTAAATAAATAACTAATTTCTGTCTTTATTTAGCAATGTGAGTAGCACAAAATAGGTATAGACAATATAATTAGGCTGATTGAGTTTGCTTTTACATTATTTACAATTCTTTAAGAAGTAAATCTATGTAAGCTGATCTGGAATAGCCAATATGCAAATGTATTTAACACGCAATTATTGGTTAATAATTATACGGTGTTCAAATGAATGTCTCAAGTGGAAATAATGATGATAATAACATTATTTAATAATAATAATAATAATAACGATAACATTAATAATGATGATTACAAGATTAGGGATATACATAACAGAGTTTTGCGAATTCCTACATTAAGATGAATGGTGGAGACTTTAAAATGACCTATTCTCAATGAATCCATAGCTAAGATATATCTGGAGGTTAAATTGACTGAAACGTTAAATGTTTTCTTCAACAGAACTTATTTGTCTAAACATTCTGATGAAGAAAAAAATATCCAACTATGAAAAAATGCAAAGCTAAACTCATCCATATATGATTGGGAGAGACGGCATCCATCCCACTTTGGATGCAGCTCTTCTTTCAAGGAATCTGGCCACATTTATTAGTCCTCAAAACCCTGACCACCCAGGGTGCAGACCAGAAAGCAGAGTTGTAGTTTAACACACACATCTCTGCAGCTTCTCTACTGTTACC
>JAGKQL010000044.1:6105418-6115987 GCA_018398635.1 Cyprinodon brontotheroides | reverse complement strand
GGGCTGAACAGTATAGCAGAGGAAGCAGATGAATAAAATGAATGATAATTAGTGTCATGGTGTTACAAAGTTCTGACCCAAAATGCAGAAACCGAACAGAGACCAGGGAAAGGTTTAACGGGTTTTATTGAAGAAGTTAAACAGGGGGAGAAGTTTTGCTCTGAACACTGCTCAACTGGAACAGCGGTTAGGTTTATTCAGGCTCAGTGGGGAATTTGACTTCGTGAACTTGGGAAAGAGGATTTGGTTGCCGTCTCACGTTTCCCAGAGAAAGTTGTTGAATCCTTGACTCCTGTCTGTGTTCTAGCGTGGTTCCAGTGTTTGTCTGATTTGGTGGAGAGGCAGAACAGGGTTTACCCAGAATGCGGTTGATTGTTGGTGAACGGAGAGGCTGACTGCCACTCAGATTTCCCTGCGGTACTTGAACGGGTCCTAGTGGAGAATAATCCCTTTCTCGGTGAGAAGCTCAAAGCGATCTCTTGAGGGAAAGTTGATCCCAAACCTCCTGTTTGAACCCCAACTCAGTTTGAAGCTCAGAAGTTGATCCTTCCAGGAGTGAGAAGGTCCGAAATCCAGTTTGCAGGATCACTTCCCAAAACTTGGCAGAAACTTACTCTGGCATCGAAGCAGTGGCAGTCGGCAGCTTAAGAACACTCCATTTAACGAGGAAACCATCAACAGGTGTGTGAGGAGGCGGACCAGAACCAAGCACCTCCTGATGAATGAAGGGAGACAAACACAGAAGGCACAAAAACAGGAGTCTTGACAATTAGAGAGTGGGGATAGAACGACAGGCGAATGAAGTGAGTAATCAGATCAGCTATCATGACAATATAATTGTCAAATATTCTCACAAAATAGACAAGCATAACTAGAATTGTTTCTTAAAAAAATACATAAGAACAAAGACAATCTGAGAATCCATTGTGTGACCATACTGTTAATGAGATTACCAATCAAGAAGGGAACTTACATTAGAACAGAACAATAGATGTTAATTAAAGTAACAAAGTGTGATGTGCTGTAATAAGCCGAAGGCAAAGAAAACAAACATTGTTTATATCTCTGCGACTAGATTTTTTAGTTCTCACAACTTCATATTTGTTCCCCAAGAAAACCTGCATTTACATTCCCATTTTGGGTTTTGAGCTAATGCTCAAGACTAAACAGGGTTAATTAAATCAAAATTGAATTAAAAAATGTTAAAAAACTTAAAACACATTAGTACAATGCGTGAAAATAGCTGCTGTGAAGCGTTCTGAAATAAACTCCAGAAACCCAAGCAAGAGTTTGGCACAAAATTATATTTTGACTACATTATCACTTTTCCTTTTTTCTTGGCTCATGAGGAAGATCTCCTTGATGTCTGGCCACTGTCAGTCAAAAATCCTTAGGATGCTTGCTAATCAGCATCGAGCCACCAGCTTTACGACCCGCCACTGCTCCATAGCATTTCAGGGGGTATTTAATAAAGTTTAATTATTACATTTATAAGTTTGACCATGCATTTTTTTTCCCAATAATTTTATGAAATTTACAGGGAGGTTTAGCTATCACAACTGCTCTTGAAGTAGTAACTGTCCAAAATTGTTATATTCTTGCCTTTTAAAATCACCTATTAACAAACAGATCACAAAATAATGCCTTTAGAAATATGTGTATATTAATTTAGAACTATGTGGGTGTTAATTTTTTATCAAATATATCTGTTTCTTCCCTAAGAAAAACATTGCCTATTGCATGATGTCATACCACTTCTAAAAGCTGAACATAGTATGAGACCTTGTGGTCAAAAAACAATTTTTTTTAACTTAGGCATCCTAAAACAAGATGTTGCTGATCCATGCAAAATGGCTGCTGAAATAGCCATTTCATCCTAACTTTAAGCCAGAATCATTATGGTCTTGTTCACATGATTGAAATAAGTGGGTATTTGCCTACAGTGCCAGCACAGCATGGTTACGGTACTGTAGGTGCTTTCTGGAGGGAGCTTTCTCGAGTAGATGTTCTCCGACTGTTTGTTTTCTCAGTTCAGAGACGGGCTGCTTCTTAGACATATAACTAATAAGGATTTCTCAGAAATGTATGAATCAAGCTAAATAACCTTTTGTCAATGATTTTGATAAACAAAAACTATTATAAGATTAAATAATAATAATCAATTAAATAATCAGAAATTTTAATTTAACATTTTTTAGATCCTTTAAACAAACTGAAAAAAATTATACTAGAAATGCATAGGTATTCAAGACTTTATAGTTGTAACTGTAATTTTCTAAATTAGTGCTGGATTTCTTTTCACACAGTTTTGAAATTAGGGCATATTTCCCATTAAGTGCAGCCAATTAAATAAAAAAAAAGAAATGCAAATGATGTGACCTTTAAGCAAAGCATATTTGTCTAAATAATTTTTTGGTTACTCATTTGGAAAAAAAAAAAAAAGAAACAACAGTTAAAAATTTGTAATGCAAAAATTATCAGGATGAATAATGTTTAAAACCCTAATTTTTGTACTGTTGTCATAGTATTGTATTGCTTTGGCCATTGGAGGGGAGGTGAGCCTAATTGCAAGGGGGCCCTCAAATAGAATACTGCTTTATGTCAAGTAAGCTTTTTCAGAGGATGAAGGAAAGACTATATTTCAGACAATCCAATGAAAATGTAGTTTAACACATATAAACATTTTTTTTAGAATCAATGATATATAAAACAAAATATACAAATTATGTGCTTATGTTTGTAAATGGATATGAAGAAAATTCTCCCTCTGATAGTGCCTAACAAAGTCTATCTGGTTCTTGGTTTACTTTTAAGTCTATGCTGCTCCATAAGTCCTTCAAGTGGGCCAAAAATACATATAAACATACATATGCACATTCAAATGTCCCTACATGTATCACCATTCATACAGTTAGAGCTGATCTTTGTTTTAGCTCTAAATTACTTTAAAACCTATGTGCTTTTTAGATGTTCAAACTAAAACAAAGCATCACATATGTATTCCAACTGAGTACAACAATTGTGACATTGAATAATGTAGTGTATTCTGAAATATGTTTTTAATCCACTACACCTCAAATCAGAGATCTTCAATCGCCTGATATCATCTTCTTCACTTGAGAGAAATAGTACTGAGATACATTACTGGTACAAAAGCAAAAGTATAAGTGAAGAAAAGATTTTATGAAATATATTGTCCTGATGCTATCAAGATGCAGAGATCAGGAGGCAGGTGACTTTTGTAGCTTTAATGAGAACACTGCAGGCAGAATTTCAAAATCAAGTATTCAAAACACTGTGAACCAAAAAATGAGAAACGCCAGGAGAACTCCAAGTAGGGAGCCAGAGATGAGGAAGCAACTGAACAACAAAAAGGAACCAGCAGTGAGAGACCAGAGAGGTGGTGTATATAAGGGGAACAGAACAAAGGATGGGTGAATGAGATGAATATGGAGCAGGTGTTAGTGGAACTAACTAGAAGGAAGACAAGGGGAAACAAGCACAAGGGGGCAACAGAGAGTAACTAAAGTTTGTTTGAATAAAATGGAAAATAAACCAAAGACACACAAAACTGAATAACTGATAACTTAAAAATAAAAACTCAGAGTCCCAAAAGGGGAGAACCATAAGAGTTGCACATTAGAATAGCCTTTTATAACTAAATTATCTGCCTCCCATTCCTACTCTCTTTAGAAATTCTAGAACTCAGTAAACCTGCAGATTGAGAGCCGGCGCACTGTTATCATATAAAAATCATATTCTGATATAAGATGCAGCTTTGCATGTAAGTGTTAATATGTGAGAATGAGGATTTTAAATTCTATACTGTATTTAGCAGGAAGTCAATGAAGAGAGAAGCTAAGATTGGAGAGCTATGACTTCCCTTTTAATGTTCATTGTGAACTTTGACTGCAGCATTTTGTGGACTTCCTGATTGTGTAAAGAATTACAATAGTCCAGCCGCGGAATTAAAAAATAAAATACATGTACTACTTTCAGTATCACCTCTGATGGGATATTTGTCATTTTGCAATATTCCGCAGATGAAAGGAGGAAATTTAGAAAACCCTTTTAATATGGGATTTAAATGACAGGTCCTGATCAATACCAACAATTTTACTTATTAAAGATCAATTTAATCCCATCCAAATAAAGTCACTGACTAAGACTCTGGTCCAAACACTATAACTTATGTTAAAGTCTTACAGTTACGAGTCATGCAGGTTTTTATTGCCTGTAGTCTATGTAATGGGTTGGCTTCATCTGTATTCATAAAAGGATAAAGCTCGCATAATAGTGGAAATTTGTTCCTAAAAAAGAACAGTGCTGCCTTTAGTGTTTCTAAACAAAATATTATGATCAGCTGTGTCAAATTCAGCACTGAGATTCAGTGTTTAAAGGACAAGGTACAGAGATACAAGTTCCAAGAGCTCTACACCAGATTCAAACTTTCAAAAAGTTCATATTATGTGTAAGTGGTCAAAACACTTGTTTGGCAAACTACTTTCCCAAGTATTTAGATAAGAAAGGAAGATTGTATATTGGTCTATAATTGACCAAGTCATCTGGATCAAATATGGTTTCTGTTAAGGTTTAATTACAGCTACCTTATAAACCTGAGTCACTGCGTAAATACGGATAGTTGAATCACATCTAAAATGGAGGAGAAAACCAATGGAGTTCCCAAACAACATGGGTGCAACTGGATCTAACATACGCGAAGGTTTAGATAAAGACAATAATTTTGCTAACTCTAAAAAGTTCAACTGGATGAAAGCCCTAAACCTGGTTAAAATTTATTGTAAAATCAAACTTTCAGAGATAAACCACTTTAGTAAGAGGGGTTGCTAATAATCTTTTTTTTTATAAAAATTAAATCTTTTCAAAGGGGCTGCATTGTTCATGGCAGTAAGCGGAGAACCAGTGACTGCACTAACAAAAATCATCATCTGTGAAGGGAATACAGTAAATTTTTGCCCTACGCAGCACTACTCAGCGCAGGAGGAGAGCCAAATTGAAAAAGATTCTTTAAAAATGTATAGCTGCATTATATGATAATGATCTGATGCGAAACCTACTTTTCAGAACGGAGAACTCTGTTAAAGTAATCCTGATGGTTATTAAATAGTGGTCAGAGAGGACTGGGTTATGAGGAAATACTGTTATTTCTTTACATCTAATGCCATATGTCAGCACAAGGTCCAAAGTACAAAGATGAGAATGTGAGGGACTACTCACATTTTCAACAAAGCCTATCGAGTCTAAGTTAGCAATAAAGGGTGCATTTAAGCGATCGTTTTCAGTGTGAATGTTAAAATCCCCCACTATGATCACCTAGTCAGTATTCAACACCAAATCAGGTAGGAACTCTAAAAACTCATCTAAAAATTCAGAGTAAGGAGCTGGTACACGATACAAAGTTACTCCCAGAAAATAAGTTATTAGGCACTCCGGCCCTGGCAGAAGACTTTGATGGCGGGAATCAATGTACCCTGGGATGAGTAACCTAGAAAAGTATAAGAGTAGTCTTCCCCCCAGGGCCCTGACACTAGTGGTGGAATAAGCCAGAAGATGAGTGGGACTGACAATAGTCTGAGAATGAGGGAGGAGATGGGGTGGAGGTGGGTGAAGATTTGCTGGTGTGCAAGAAAGAGAAGTTGGGCCAGGAACTAAGTGAAGGGAATCTTGCTAGAGAATTAGCTTCGGTGAAGGTGCGGCCCCCAAGCTGATTGGCTTTGAGCTGAATGAGGGATCACAGATGGTTCAGGTGAGTTGTTAAGTCTTACAGATTGAATTTATGCATAAGATTTATCAGAAACATGACACAATTATCCAAACACAATGTTCTTTTCTGTTCCTCAAGGTTGATAATCCACATTGGGGACAATGTTCAGCGTCACTTCATATAGACTGGACATGTTTGTTGAATTAAAACTTTAATATTATGTAAATGGCCATGATAAGAATTGTTTAGGTAGTACTGTTTATTAGAATTCACTATAGATACATTGTGTTATGGTTATTGTAAGGGAAAATAATTCTCCTACCACTTGATGAAACTGTTTCTAGACACACATCTAGAATAACTTGCTATTTTTTAGCAGTTTATGCAACAATAAATATGTTGCACCAGACATGACCTGGCCCATCATGTTTAAGTCTGTTACATATACACAGGGATTCTGATTAAATTCACAACAATTTCTGATGTCTTTATGATGGTCAGAGGCTTTATTTATTCAGTCAATACTTTTTATGGCAAATTACTCAGGGCTTTAGCTTCTTAAAACGTTTGCTGTTTTTTCATCTAAAGTGTTCACTTTTTGGACCTAAACTTATGTATGACAGTAGTTAATGTCTTCAATTCGTGTAAAATTCAGGTTTTTTCTTTCATAAACTTTGGTGCACCATCTTTTTTCAGATCTTATAAAATCTCACTTGCCATTTTCCATTGTGTTTCCACTAACTGGAATTTTGAGATACTTGCTTTGATTGATTCATTTTCTTTTCAGTAATCTAGGGAACACTCACACCCGATTGTCCTTCAACTGATTGTAAACACTTGACTTTAATTACTGCCTCAATTTAACCACAGTCTCTAGAGAGTTTCTCTCATTTTCTTTTTAGTGTTAGCAAGTATTTGCCTATTTTATGCTACCTTTCCTAAGTAACTACGTTTTTTGGGTGAAATTACCCTGTTTTGCAGAAGAGTGCACACCTGTTAAATATATTTAGCTCTTTGAGACAAAGATAGAGACCTACATAAATAGAATCCAGATTAATTGCAACATATATACTATGAAATAAAATAAATAAAGAAATAACCTGCTAAGAAAAAAAAATTTTTTTATTTACATGTAAACTGAAACTCAATATGACACTAAAAAATGTCTTCCCTATCATCTACAAATTTCCATCTATGGAACACAGACTCTGACATAAAATAACTATAAAATAAATAAATGCTACATGAATTCATAATATTAAATGGTAACACATATTTATTATGACATCAGGTAAGGAAGTGGATACCCCTAATTGGATGTTGCTTATAATATGTAGTTTAAATGTGTTTGTTAATCAATCCTCTTGGGTAATTCTATGACCATGATGTATCTAGTATGAACCTCATGGCTGACCTATGTGGCCGTTCATCCGCTTAACAAATAAAAAAGTTATAGTTTATTTATTTAATTTATTTATTTATTTAGGGCATAGAGCTTGGAATCCTAAGGTTCTAAATTCGAGCCCCACTGCCACAGACTCCCAGTCTGGGTCTCTTAGCTGGCCAACGATTGCAGCCCACTTTTCCACAAGGCGATGTGTTAAATGCAGAGGTAAGTTTCTCCAATGTGAGATCAATAAAGTTCAATTATTATTATTATTATTATATATTGTCCTGTCTGAGAGTAATCCCTTCAGTGGATGTTTCTACTGTGGATCGTTTCCGGCTAACAGTGCTGGGAGGAGGGTCATCTAATTGTATATTGAAAGTCTGGTAAAAAAATAATAATCTCAAATATTCTTCAGCTAAAATTTTACCTAATTATTAATATGCAATATGTACTATTTGCAAACAATTTTAGTATGCTTCATACATTACTCTTTCTATTAAAATAAAATAATAATGATTAAATAATAATAGAAGCCAAACACAAATTATTGTGACATAAATGGTGTACATAAGAATTGATAAGTTCAGCGTCAGCAGTAAGTGTGCATATTCTACTGAGAATAACTCTAAAAAAGATACAATTTTAACCAAATTGTTTATGCTACACTGTTTTGTGTTTTGTCTTTGAAATAATTCAGGCATCATTTATTTAAATAAACAAAATCCTTTCCAGCTTCTTCTCCTTTCCCTTCAAGCCTGCCACCATATAATATTTCATTTTCTATACTATAAAGAACATCATCTGTCCTCAAATAGGACAGCTCTTGCCTGGAGTTCTTGACTTATTCTTGCTCATCTGCTTCCTTCTCCTTAATTATCTATACTCATATTCTCATGCTCAAACTCTCTCCCTGTCCTTTGCATCACCTTTTACTTTCCTACTGTTCTTTTGTGCTCTCTTTCTCTTGTTATGATTTCCTTCAAAGGATATTCTTTCCTTGGTTGCTTTCTCTGGCTATGTGCCTTACATTTCATTGTCATCTTCACTTCCGCCTACCTCACTTTCTTTTATTTTGTTAGCTCTGTCTCTTTCTCCACTATCGTAAATCTGTACTTATCTCTTATTTGTAGTTTTCAGCATGTCTTCTCTGGTTTTATACAAAATTCCTCTCTGTCTTAAAGCATTAGGTCTATTGTTCACTCTTCAGTTAACATTGCAAATCCTAACTCCTCCTTGCTGTAACCTGGATCCAGCCACATGAATCATTTGTCTCCTCTATTGCTCATATTTGCATCCTAACTATGCCATATTTGAAAATTTCTGATTCATATTGCAGACACTCTTTCTCTGCAGGGGCTTCTTCTAAGAATTTATCATCTGCCAGACCATTCAAATTCAAGTCATAGACCATTGTAAACCAATGATGGAGAGAATAGGACTAGATATGTTTATCAGGCACAATGACAATGGTATGACTAATTTGATTTCTTTGTTGCTAAGCTGATGTCACAGAGCACTATGCTGTCAAAATAAGATATACATAATTTCAAGGTTAATAAGTAAATAGGTTTACATTAATTGAAATTCTTTACTTCACTGAACACATGCAGCCTTGTTATATTCCTCTTCTTAACTCTTATTTCATAATCATATTCAATTTTGTTTTTTTGGCATGAAACTATGCAACTTCAGCCACATGTGAAAAGCTGATCAACCTTTTTCCATGAATTCTGTCCATTGTGTCAGGGTTGTGTTATTATCTTTCACATAGAGAAGGCATCCCCAAACTCGGTCCTCAAGGCCCCCTGTCCTGTGGTTTTAGAGGTTTCTATGCTCCGGCACAGCTGATTTTAATTGAAAGCTGAATAACAGGCTTTTGGTCTACTGCAATCATTATAACCAACTGTGCTGAAGCAGAGAAAACCTCTAAAACCCGTGCAGGACAGGGGGCCTTGAGGACCGAGTTTGGGGATGCCTGAGAGCATGTGAGTCAACTAAAACCAAAGGCCGAACCTAGTTTGTAAACCTTACAAGGTGCAAATAAAAAATATTTTTATTTTATAAAATCATAACCAAGAACATCAATAGACTTGAGTGAAATTTTATGGATAGACTAACACAAGCTTTAATCATTATAAAGAAGGAGGGAAAAAGTTATTGGACAGATCAAAATCTAAAAAAAGTGTGGAGTGCATTTGTAATTTGGTTATCTGAGTAAATACTTTATGAAAGTACCTTTTAGAGCAATTACAGACGATATTGGTGTCTATAGGCCAAAAATTCTATTGGTTAGAATTAAGGCCATAAGAATATACTACTCAGCTGGTCAGTTTTTCTGTAGTACTCTGATTAATCTAAATGCAACTGTTTAATCAGTTTCAGGGTGCAAAGATCACTGCTCACTTTTAAAGCTCTACATGATATGCTAAATTCATCTTTTTGTATTAATCAATGCAAAATGACTTTCCCCTATTTTGAAAAACTTGTCATTCATAATTTATGTTATCCATGTGTATTTTACAGATACAAGTATTTCTACTGGTTTGGTTTTCATTCTTATGGAAATAATTAAATATAGTATGAATTTTCTGTTTGCCTGAGAATGTTCAGCAGCCGAGGGTCCAAAGCATCCATGGTCAAAACTGTGCCTAGAACTTCGCAAAATGTGGATGTAAAAGGCATTAGAAAATAACATAATCAAGTACCTATGTTATTCGAGAATTTTTGTAAATGTGAAAACAATGATGGATCAGAAGAGTGAAATTAAGTGATGTGACCAAAGAGGGAAATGCTTTAAAGAATAGCAGTAAAAAATCCCTTAAAAGTCTTAGAAACCTGTAGTCTTTATATTTCATTACAGGGATTATGGTTTTGCAACTGTCAATTTTCTTTTGGGATGACTTAAGTAATTGTGAATTTCTAAGTAATAGCAGACCTATGCTTTGAAAGCCAGTAATTTAGAAAACTGAGGTTTACAAATCTCAAACTGTTCTCCAGCTTTAAGATAATTTTCACCATAGGCCAGCATTAAAGAGTATTTACCTCCTCAACAATTTATTCTGTTTTTCATTTTACTTTTTACACAAATGGTTAAATAAATGTAATATGTGAACACAAATTATCTAGAAAATAGTGTTGTATAACATTTTTAGGTGATTCTAAAAAAAAAAGCAGTTTTAATTTTGTCCTAGAAACACTGCTTGTCGTCCTCCCTTACCTCCAGCACAGACCCTGGTGTGTCACTGCCCACTGCCCAGCATTGGTGCTTTCTGACTGGGTACTGTAGATTTACAAGGCAGTACCGCTGAATCTGTCCATCATCCAAATGCTGCTCTGAATAAAAAATAGACTGTTATTTTCTCAGCTTTTGTAGCTTTTCCAAAAATTGATGGTCTCCCCAAGGCAATTCAAAAGTTGTTTAAAGAGACAAATTTAGCAGCAGTCTGTGATGTTA
>JAGKQL010000044.1:6081134-6095627 GCA_018398635.1 Cyprinodon brontotheroides | reverse complement strand
AAGAGCATGCACAAGGACCACTTATTTTGATGATCCACCTGGAAAAAGAACATCATCCACTATATCTTTGAATTTCAAATGACTAGGAATTCCATTGACATAAGGTGAAAAAAAGTTCAAAACAAAACAAAACAAAAAAAAACCTTGACAAGGATTATTAGCTGTGTCAGTGTTATTAGCTGGAGGGTAGCATAAGGTTATAAAAACTAAAATATCTGAAAAACCAAGGTATAAAATAATTAATTAAATTAAAAGGATTATTGCTTAAAATGCATAGCTAGGCTGCAGGGTTCAAAATGATACAATTTTAACCATAATATAAAAAATAATTATAAAAAGAATAACTAACATTTCTATAGAATAGTACAGATATAACAATCAAGTGAAAAGGAATTATTATCTGTGGTTCTAATTACACAAAACCAAATATAGCAGTAGAATAAAGCTTTTCATTCCAACCAATATAGTGTTTAAGGTTTGGTTTTCTGTATGTGTAGCTCTCACTTTACAAAAGATGTGTGAGCTCAAATAGGCTAGGGCCTCCACAACTGTTGGCACCCCTCATAAAGATCTGTAGGATAAGCAATAGCTTAATGATAAATCAAACGTTTACTGCAGTAGCATCATCTCAACAAAATAAATATATTGGTGGAACAGAAAATCTCAATTTCTTGAATTTTGTTTACAAGCTCAGGTAATAGCAATGTTTATTCAATTTCTGCTTTTAATTATTTAAACACTGCTAACACATTCTTATTCTCATAAAACATTTTTACAGGTCGGGCTATTCTCAACAAATTTTCCTAAAATCATCATGGTTCAAAATAAGCCCTTAAAAGGCTATTATCTGAGCCATTTGAATAGTTTATTAGGAGGCTTCTGTAAACTTCATCATATTTTAATAAGATAATTCAGCAATCTAATTTCAATATGTTGGAAGAGAGACATAACAATTAAAGGACACATGCTTAAAGGAGCTTCATTCGTTTTTTTAGATGGAAATAACTCAAACATGTGTATAATTTATAATTAATTCATCATTTATTTATCAGTTATGGACAACCTGTAGAAAATCTGCCAAAAAGAAGTTCTCTTGCTCAAAACATAAAGTTATGAGCTACTTCTTCACCAGACATGTGAAGCTGTTTTGCTGTGTATTTATACTTTACAAATATGTCCACACTGTACAAGGCTGGGGGCGAGAATGGTAGATGAAAAGGGGTGAAGGACAGGGTTGATGCTGGAGTAGAGTTAGTAAGAGGTGTAGCTTGTCACACTTTTTGGGTCTTCAGGCAATGCTCTACAGTCCACATGGTAAAGTTGGACACCTCTGCTCTAGCTCATCCAGTTTTAGGTCTCATGTGTTCTCCACTTTTTCTATAGCTTACCTCTTAGTTTCAGGCCAAGCGGCAGAAACAAAATAAAGCGGTTCATTTATTTTTTTCAGGTAGGCACACTTTCTCAAATAACATATTTTCTTTTCCTTTGCCTCAGGCTTAACAATAGAAGATAGAATAAAATCTATGATTAAAAACCATGGGGCGTGCAGGTGGCGCAGTGGTTGGCGCGAACAGCCCATGTACGGAAGCCTTAGTCCTTGACGCAACCGAACCAGGTTCAAATCCGACCTGTGGTCCTATGCCGCATGTCTCTCGCTCTTTCTTATACCCTCCCATTTCATGTCAGCCTAATGTCCAAAAAAAATTAGCCACTAGTGATGTAAAAACTAAAAAAAGAAAAATTCATTCATTATTGTTTTTTTCCATTTCTGTTTATTTCAAAATACAATATCTGAAATCAGATAATGGTTAGTTATCCATGTTGTTATTTAAAACATAATAATAATAATACTGCGTTGTTTTGCAAACTCTTGCAACCTAAATCTGCAAATCTGGGGTGTGTGTGTGTGGGTGTGGGGGGGTGATGTAGTGAAAGAACAAATGTCTCATCAACAACAAATGTTACTTGGCTCAGAACAGTGGTGAAAATTGAAGTTCAGTTTAATATAATACAACTCTGTGAATAGTTCCGTCTGAAATGAATGAAAATAGTTGTTTTAATGGTTAT
The DNA here is from genome assembly GCA_018398635.1 of Cyprinodon brontotheroides. Taxonomy (NCBI): domain Eukaryota; kingdom Metazoa; phylum Chordata; class Actinopteri; order Cyprinodontiformes; family Cyprinodontidae; genus Cyprinodon; species Cyprinodon brontotheroides. The sequence continues at coordinate 6,093,560 of JAGKQL010000044.1, read as the reverse complement.
TGAGTCAGATATGTGGCGGTAATGTTTGGTTTATCTAAAGGTTTTTATCTGTTACTGTGTAAATGAGTTTGGCTGTAATTTAAGGACAGATTCTAATAGATCTGCAGAGTGGGAACTATAAATCTGATAGGAGTTTAATTTTTTATTGTTGTTTTGCACAATATGCTTAACTAAGTATTTTTGTTGTTGCTGAATATTAGAGATTTTGCAGATATATTTTTATAAATACATTGTTTAGATTTACTTATGTATTTCTAACCCTTTTTATAGTATAGAAAATCCCTTTATTGTCCCACAATGGGACAAATTTAGCAGCAGAAAGATTATTGAAAATGGTCAAACAAATGAGGACCTTAGAAAAATGTATAAGAATAACATAATAGGGAAGAGTTAAAATATAAACAATAAAATACTGTAAAGTGTTTTAACAATATAAAACTCCTGGAGAGTTAATAACCAATATGCAGCTATGGACATTTTACAGTAATGGATATTTGAAAATAGTAGCAACATCAGAGATGTGCAGAATGACAGCAGCAGATGTTATTTAACTGACTAAGGTTTCTATCATTATACATTTGATTTTTATTTGTTCCTGCTACTGTGTTTGGAATCTTCATTCCCCTCTGGATTCTTGTGAGTGTAGTCTTTGTTCACTTTAACTTTTTTTAAAAATAAATAAATAAACAAACAGTTTTGAAAACCTCGGTATTCATTCTTTTCCTGCTTTGTGTGTCAACTTTCACGGTTGCTTGCTAAGCAACAGAGCATACAGCTGCCAAACCTCACTGAAGGGAGTGACCTGTTCGAATTTACAGACAAAACTCTTCTGGCCTCCTTATTTTCAAGGACCTTCGAAGGATCCAGTCTAGGTAGACCGCTGCCTTGGAGGATACAGCCTAGGTTTTCGAACAACAGAGCCTCTGATTAAGAACAGGGCTGCCCCGCACTGACGCTGCTCAGGGATTACGCCACATGGAGCGTATCGCGCGCAGTGAAATCTCAGGGACATTTCCTCACTTTCTAAAAAACTCTGACGACCCCGGACAGGACGCGGAAATACCTAAGCTATGTCCCGGAAATAATGGACGCTTGGTCACCCTAAAAGTATATACCTTAACAAATTTAGGAGGGACTCAATTTGGATTTGTGGAAACTGCTAAATGGGACAATTGTAGGCAAACAAATCATGTTTTAAATGCTGTAGCCTATATTTGTTTCAGCACACTATGTTGTAACAAGTTATATTGGCTAGGTTCACTGCAGCCTGAAGTGACCCAAATCCGACTTTTTGGCCCATATGCAACTGGGATCTGATCTTTTCATGGCAGTCTGAACAACACAGATCCTATTTTTTCTAATGCGACCCAGACCACTTGGTTATGTGGTCTAAATCCGATATGAATCTGATCTTTTCAAATGCAACCTGAAGGTCACATTCATCCAACCTGAACGCCATTAGTACCCAAAGGTCACTATTCTGGGTTTTGTAATGAAGAAGCGGCAAGAAAAACAACAACCATGGCAGACGATGCTGCAGAGAGTAGTGTTTATGTTTAACCATCTTGAAAAGATCGTATTTTTAATGGTTGGGAAAGATCGCTAGATGCGCTCCGGCACTACCATCCATGTTTACTTCCGGACAAAAATATCACGCTGGCCTGTGACTTCATTGCGTCTTTTACTATGCATGCGGGACACGTGTGTTGTATGACTGCAGTTCACACTGGAGATGACATACAAGTTGCATATATTTTGAAATATGAATGGCAATCATCAGAATTGAGCATCAAGACCTGCACACTGCAGGTCTTGATGCTCAATTCTGATGCCAAAATTGTACATCTTTTGGCTTCACATGTAGTGCTTTTCGTTGTGTGAAATACATGTTATTCTTATACTAAAGTGTTATACTATTTTCTGTCCTTTTCTAAGCTGAAATAATGAATGATAAATTAACATACTATTTGGCACTAAGTTGTTGTTGTTTCTTTCCCATTGTGAGCTTGGCAATGTACTGTAGTCTCTAATTGAGAAATTGGTCTGTTCATGAATGGGCAATTTAAACAGGCCCTTAACAGGTCTGCCTAAATGACTGCCTGTAGGTTAAAAACCAATGTTATTTGAGACTGAAGAACAGTTTTGAGGGAAAGTATTTTTTCATAGAATTTTTTAAAGATATTTTGACATTTGGAAAACGCTCTCTTTTTTGCAACCATAGTAAAAAATATTTCTCTCACAAATAGATTTATCTCTCTAAACCTTCTTCTCTCTCTCAAAACCAAAGTCTTTGCTCTCGATTTGGGGTTTTTGATATGAAAAATTTGCGATGGTGTTCCCATCACACATTTTTCCCATGAAAATGTTTTCTCTCCAATATTGTATATTAATTTTAGTATCAAAAATAACCAATGACATCAACAAAGCTTAGATGGGATCCTACCTTTGCTGTCACAGCTGTTTGTCATCAGACAAGCCTTTTCATCAAATTATTTTTTTCTTTTAAATTCTTTCTCTTCTTCTTTCCCTTCTAGATCTTTTGGGATGTTAAACCTTTATACTGCTTACTTTGTTTTATTATTAATTTACATATAGGCTTTCATATTTACTCTGTTTTATGGATTATGTAAATGATCTAGTATTCAACGTACAACTAGTTAATTTATTTAATGTCTCATTGATTTAACATTTTTTAATAGGATCATATAAATGTTTTTTACTCTGTGTGTAGTACTGGTTTTGTGGATATTTAAAGAAGCTGAAAAGGTATGATATGGCGTTTTAAATATCCTTTATAGGAAAGACAATAAGTGTATAGAGTGCAATAATATTTCCCTTACAACTTTTGTCCATTTTCAGCTGTTCTACAAAGAGAAAATATCCAAATATTCAACTTTTGCCTTTTAATGAGACACCAATATACAGTAGTACCTAGAGCCAGGTGAATACATTGTGCATGCCCTGGACTAAAAGGATATTACTCTTCAGCTGCAAGAACTCTCATAAAAACACCCAGAGAGTTTCAAATGATTCATACACCAATATTTTGGCTTGCTGGCATTCCACTGAGGCTCCTTGACATGACCAATATATTTCCAAACCCTCTCTTCCATACATACACACCCCACACATCCATAGATATACAGACAATGACACCAGAGCATTGGGACCAATTCACTGGGTATCGTTCGTACAGCATCCTTGTCAACAGAATAAATTCTGATGTAAATTACTCATGAATTGGCATATAAAGAATCCCATGACAGATATAGAACACATAATTTATACTCATACTCATTTCACTTATGTGCACATATGTCGCACAACGACATTGACAGGTGTTGAATTTTTATATATTTGGGGTGCTACTAGGGTGCTAAAATTAATGTAGTTAAATATTTTGCACTGATTTTCTTTGAGAGTAAAGTAAAGTAAGCTGTCTCTGTTCTAGGAAATCTTCTAACACCTCTGGAGATTATTTCTCAATAACAGGCTCTTCATGAAGCGAAATACATTATGGATAACAGTGAGCATCATCATCATCAGATTGTTAAACAACAACAGAGTGTCTTCAGTAAGAGGCTTCTCCAGATCTGGTGCAAGACAGATTGATTCAGATCCTTCCTGCCAACAGGTACACTTATGACATCTCATTGAAAAACTGCTCATGAGTGACTAATTTCACAAAACCAATTTGAAATGGATGGTATAGATGTAAAGTATTACTACGATAGCAAGTGTTATGAAATACAGACCTTTGCTAAAGTGTACCTCTCAAACTTTTTATGATTTTCTTATATCACAACACAATGACTTGATTTTTTTACGGATTTTTTTAAACTGACACAATGTGCTGCAATACTGTGAGGTAGATGGACTATTCTGTCTTACAAATAATAAGGAAACATAAATCTGAAAAGTTTTGTATGCATTTCTTTTCAACCCGCTTACACTGATGCCCCTAAATATAATCCACCGTAGTAGACTGCTGTACATTCAGGATTCAAATCTAGATTTCTTCGACAATGTTTGTAAAAATGAAGACCAATGAATTTATCAACAGGGCAGAAGGAAAGTTGTTGAAATGTTTACAGCTGGATTCGGCTTTAAAATAATATCCAAGACTTCAAACACCAGAACAATGATGGTTGAATTCATCATTTAAAAGAAGTACACAAGTACACTATGATACAACCTACAACTAGGACTAGGCTATATGTCCTCCAATCCATATCCCAATAAATTGGGCAGTTTTACCTCGATAACGATAAATGCACCATAAATAGTCTGGCTCCTCTATCAAAAATATAGGCATGTGCAGGAAATGCAACTGATATAATTTATTTATTGAATAAATCACATTACATACTACTTTCAATTAAATCTTAAAGTCTGGAGTTAGAGTCATGTGATGACACACATGCTGCATTGTCTTAAAGTGGAAAGAAATACCAGTCACCAGCACACACAGGAAAAACAGCAAAATTACATTTAATTTTTTAATGACATGGGAAAATTGTCAGCATCTAATAGTCAATGATGGTATTCAGTTTATCGCCCAGATCTAAATCCATCCATCTAAGACCTGGCTGTCCACATACTGTAAACCAGACAGGTCAAAATCCCTTCCTTGATGAGCTGTAACTTTTAGACAGCTTCTAAGATAGCAGGCAATCAGAAAACCTCAGCTTACCTTACTCTACTGAATTTGACTGATTAATCCTTTATCTTATCTCAGTGTTTTGTACCTAAATGGGTAGAAATAGGTATCTGAATATCGCATCTTAGACTTTGCTTCATTTTACTTTGTAATGATGCAAAGCATGCACTTTTACTGTATAATTCAAAAATGACCCCAAATAGTTAGCATTCTAAATCTCAAAATTTTATTTTTTTGGTACACAGCTCCTATGTACCAGTACTGGGTTACTCTGGACTACTGGAGTCTCTGGTATAAATACCTAAGAGCCTCTCCATATAGATTCTACAATAAAAACATTTGCCTTGATATGGTCAGTGCACTAAGACCAGATTCACATTGACTGTATCCTCTGTCTGTTTCATCATCTCTTACAGACAAGTTTCACAGCCAGAGCAACAGGAGTTGCTTATTTTTTGGATCTCTCCTTAGAACTTCAGGGAGCGTCTTGCAGAGAGCCAGTAATGGTACGTGGGAGAGTTGCAAATCCACTGGTTTACAATAGTAGAGTTGTGGCTGAAGCCAGCAACACTGTATTGGATTTAAAAAAATAGTAATAATAGAGTTGCAGCATCCCTAGCTTACATAAGCTGTCTCCTATTCAATGTAAAATTCCCCAGCCTCTGGTAGAGGAGCGAGTGATGGTTCATATAGATATATATGCATGTATGTATTGTGATATTTTACCAGCAGATTATAAATATATTATTAGCTAGAACTGGAAGTTGTAGTTAACAAATATGTCATTCAAAACCAAGTAATTATCTTTCCCAGATTATTATAATTGAATATTTGCTTAATCACCAGGTGTTATTAATCGCTTGCCTTTGTGGCTGGACGTCTGGTGCTTTTTTTTATTGAACCTAATAATCTCTCAGAGTATCATTATGCTTAATAAACTGAGCAAACACTACAAGCTTCTGGAATAAACACAAAAAAATTGTGAGAAAAAAAAGTACACAAAAAAAAAGAGTTCAAATGAGTTCTTGAGGTAGAATCTGATAATGGTCAGTCCATTAACTCATCTGTTGATTAGCTGATGTGGGAGACAATGCTTCTGTTGCCACGGCAACTGATAGCGGTGAACACAACTAATCTCATCTAGAAACAACTAGCCAACAAACACCCTACTGCATCTAACCTCGATATATTAGCAGCGAACTATAATGGTAACCTCAGACCATAAGATGTCAGACTGCACAAAAACTGGGCCTTAAATACTTTTAGATTAGAAAGTGAGTTTGGACTGTGAGAAACACGTACAGAGATATGCAAGAGAAAAATTACACAAGAAGATGACAGAACACAAGACAGAACAGTGGCTGTAACATTCAATAAACACAATTTAAATGTTTGTCATAAACCTCTACAAATAGTTCAGGAGCTCATTTTTAATAAAACAATTATAATCTAACTTCTAATTCACAGGCAATATACTCATTAATTCATAGGATTCTTAGCTTGTTGTTCCAAGAGAGGGTAAGAAGGTGGATTTTGGTCCATTTCATGTCCCCAAGAAGCCAAGGACCACAGGACTTAATGACTTTAGACCCATCGCCCTGACCTCTGTGGTCATGAAGTCCTTCGAGCATCTTGTGCTGTCACACCTGAAAGAAATCACGGACCCCCTCCTGGACCCCTTCCAGTTTGCCTACAGAGCCAACCGGTCTGTAGATGACGCTGTCAACCTGGCCCTTCTCACGCCATTCTCCAGCACCTGACTCCGGTGAGGAACCTATGCCAGATCCTGTTTTCGTGGAATTTTAGCTCGGCCTTCAACACAATCATCCCAGCTCTGCTCCAGGAGAAGCTCTCCCAGCTGAATGTGCCTGACTCCACCTGCAGGTGGATCACAGACTTCCTATCGGACAGGAAGCAGCACGTAAAAGCTGGGGAACACAGTTCTCTGACTTCACACAGCTCATCAGCACTGGTTCCCCCCAGGGCTGTGTTCTTCTCCTCTGCTCTTCTCCCTGTACACATCAACAGCTGCACCTCCAGTCATCAGTCTGTCAAGCTCCTGAAGTTCTGCAGGACGCACACCACTCATCATCGACTGATCTCCCATGGTGACGAGTCCGCTTCTTACAGGTGGGGGAGGCTGGACCATCTTGGTGACCTGGTGCAGGGAGAAAAACCTGGAGCTCAACGCTCTGGAAAAACAAAGTGGGAGTTGGTTGTAGACTCTTTAGAAAGCAGCGCAGCCCCCAGCTACCCCCATCACCCTCTGTGACTCCGCACCATTGACACTGTGGAGTCTTCCTTTCCTGGGATCTATCATCTCACAAGACCTAAAGTGGGAGCTGAACATCACTCTCACCAAGAAAGCCCAGCAGGGGATGTACTTTCCTGCTGCAGCTGAAGAAATTCAACCTCGGTGCCCAGGACAATGATGGTGCAGTTCTACCTCCATCATTGAGTCCATCCTCACTCCTCCATCACCATCTGGTACGCTGGTGCCGCCACCGACAAGGACAAGAGCAGACTGCAGCGAGTCATCCGGTCTGCAGAGAAGGTGATTGGCTGCAATCTCCCATTTCTGATGTGTTCGCCTCCAGGACTCTGAGGCGTGCAGGGAAGATTGTGGCTGATCCCTCGCACCCCGTACACCCTGCAGTCACTTACCTCTGGCAGGAGGCTGCGTCCATCAGGACCAGAACCTCCCGTCACAAAAACTGTTTTTTCCCATCTGCTATCGGCCTTATCAACAAGGCCAAGACCCGCCCGTGACACTATACAATGTTTCTCTCCCCCATTGAGGATTTCTGCGTTACATTAACGCACAGTCTACTGTTTGTATATAGCTTCTGTGTATATATATATATATATATATATTTTATATATATTCTATCTTATTTTGCTATTTTGTTTTGTTTTTTGTCTGCACCAACAACACCAAGTCAAATTCCTTGTAAGTGCAAACCTACTTGGCAATAAACTTGATTCTGATTCTGATATGAGTAGCTTGTTTGGTGCTGTCAAACAGACTAGATTAATGTTTAAATCCAAAGCCGAAAAAGTTAGCTCCCGGAAGTAGCATAGGACACCATTTCTGGCACAGACAAGTGATAAAATAGAATGGATTTAAATGCATTTATTTTCTCAGGAATTCTTGATTATTAATCTTTAACACATTTTAGTTTAGTATGCTTACTACATTTAGTGAGGGACAGATGTAATTTGGGTATCCCAGATGTATATCTGGTTGAGCATGTGCATATGAGCTGATGGTACGGATCGTGCCACTGGTACGGACCGGGAAGTGACATACAGGACACTTTGACGCATGGCGAGGGGCTTGAGCTGGGATTTACTTTGTCGATCGACAGATGGAGATTTTAAAAAAGTCAGAGTTTAATAACCTCCTCATACATTTTTTATGGGGGTCAATCACCAGCATTGCTGCGCTCTGATTTGAGCTCAGAGCTTTGAAATGAGAGACACAGTTCTTTTCACCTGCAAAAAGTTTCCAGTAATTGCACCACATGTAAAGCGATAACCAGCTGGATTGTTGGGCATCTCCAAGTGTCCAGAACTAAAGGAAGGGAGAACTAAAGGAGGAAGAGAGATTTTTTTCTCTGTGGATTTAAAGTAGCCACAGTGGGAGAGTTCAGGATGTTGCATCAGAGGGGCGGACTGTGTCAAGAACAGATCCAGAATCTGATGTTCTCTGACATGGGAGTTGGAGTTCTGAACTGGGAGTTTGTAGTTAATAATAATAATAGAACTTTATTGATCTCACATTGGAGAAATGTATCTCTGCATTCAACCCATCCCCTTGGGGAGCGTTGGGTTGCCATTGTGCGGCGCCCAGGGAGCAATCATGGCTTAAAGGTCTTGCTCAGAGACCCAGAGTGGAGGCTGTGGGGATCAGCACAAGCACACTGCTCTAACCCACTAGGCCAACACTCACCCTTGCTTACCCTGGAAGTTGTAATTCATAACATATCCTATATGAGGCTTGTTTAAATTAAGATGGACTGGATTTGACTGGATTTATTCCAGATTGAATAGAAGGATTATACATGCAACAATTAACATAACATATTGCTGGCTATGTCTTTCAGTTTACATTAACCAGGGATCCAAATAAATCAGCACATTTTCCAAACTAGTAGAGAACCCTCACTACTACAGTCAAGCTTGATTTGAAATGAGATATCCAAGCTAGCTGTCTTAAAAACAGGAAGATGTGTGCAAAAAAAAATTAGTATCCTTGTACTGTACACACTCAGAAAAAAGCCACTGAGCATTGAGCTGCCATTCAGTCTGACATCTTTAAAATAAGATGTTATAATTTGCCTCTCTCTGACATGCATTCCCCTCCCCACACACACACCCCTACACAAGAGTGTAATAGATTTCTCCATCATCAATCCAGAAAATGGATATACATGCACATCCTTGATACATGATTATTAAACAACAAATAGCAGCCTGAGAACTAGCGGAAATCATTTGGTAAGCAACAAAGAAATGGCTGAAGAGGAAAATCGAGGGGACAGACAGCTGTGGCGAAATGGAGAAGCAGAGAAGATGATTGCAACATTGTATTGGCAGATGAACTATGTGAGAACTGTTCGCTAAATGACAAATAGAGTAATATTTACCAAACAGGTCAATAATGGATCAGCAAAAAAAGGTTTATGAAAAGTTGCATATAGGGAGCCTAGATAAGCAGTATATCTGTCTGAAGTGTCAATATATGCCAAAACCTCTCTGGAGTTTTCTTTAGAGACTGGGCAAAGGTGCTGCATCTGTGTCTTGGAACCCTGATAACCCACATCGAGAGTGTAGGAGGCTTCAGGTTCAGAGGCTTAAGGCAACTGAGTGCTATGTTTATTTCCTAATTCTGGATGTCGTCATAGCATCCTGCTCTGAGGAGATGAGTTGTTGATTACTGGAGGTGAAATCACCTAGAACAATCACTGCTCCACCTTGTCTTCTATGTGGGTAGTTTATCTATGGCCAACAACAGCTCCTTGATGATTCTGTTGCTACTGCTATGTATCAGTATTTCATTACATGCATTAGAGTTTGACTTTCATGTTTTGCATTACTGTACATCAGTTACCTATAGTTCTTATTCTTACTTTACTTTTATTAAATGTTATTTTAAACACCCTTACTTGTGGCATGGTCTCCTATTATCTATTGCAACACTGATCCAGTCATAACAGGCCATTGTATGGAAATACATTGTTATGTATTTAGTATCAAGTTCATTATATATGATAAATTATATGTCTTTTTTGCTGTTTTTCCACATTGGCACCTATTTCAATTGTTTAATCTACAGCCTCATATTACCCAATTAAGTTACCTGGGTCCATTAGGCAGCAAAAATTACCTTTAGAAATATTCAAGACTTCAATTTCTTCCCTTCAACTTTACATAAATCTCTGTGTGCAATTCTCTGAAAAGCAATAATAAATAGATAAATAAATGTAAAATCTCAAGTGTTTCATCTTATCCTGTATACTTGTCAATCCTTCGAAATGGCTAAATTTACAACAACAAAAAAAGCAGAGGGAAAGATGGATCTTCTCCAAGATCCATCAGAGAATAAAGTTTGTTCTTTTGACAGGAAGAGATTGTGGCATAAGTTCAAAGTTTTCAAAACTATGGAGGAAAGTTTTTTTTTAAATTATGGTGAATGTAATTCAGCTCAGTTCAGTTCAGTAGCTTTTATTTGTCCCTGTATGGGCAATTTTTGTGCAGTTGTAGTACACCTTTCACGCACACGTTCACATTTCACAAATCACAGATAAAAAAATAAAAGAAGAAACACAAGAAACACATAAAATATAAAAAAAAAAAAAGTGAGGTGGATAAAACAGAGAGAAAAAAAGTAATAAATAAATAAATAACAAAAAAATAATAAATAAATAAATACGTGCAGTGCAGGGGATGAATGAGAGCATAGGCCTATATGCATGCAACATATGGCTATCTGCTTTTCCTAGTAGAGTTTAGCAGCTGAACAGCAGAGGGAATAAAGGAGTGTTTGTATCTGTTGGTCCGAACTGGTGGATATTTAAAACGGGAACCAGAGGGTAATTTCAATGCGTCTTACAAAACAATCCAATTCATTCTGTCCAAATTTAGTTTGTTAATTAGTTTAGTTAATTGAAAATGCCACTCAGAATTGAAAAAAATGTGTAATACATTGTATAACGTTCTAGTTAAATATATATATTTCTGTTTTTCAATGGTTCACATTAAAAAATGTTTTCAGTGCTGAATTAGAGGAATGGGAAAGGCAATTCTTATTGGTTTAATCCCCAGCCACCATATTTCTGCCTTAGAATATTAAATTAGTAAAGTCAGACTACATAGGTTTTACCCTCTGATATACTCTCCTGCAGAGCTAAATCTAAAAAACACAGCACTTATTACACACATGCAAAATCAAGCATTAACATAGGAGTGCTGTTCTAAAGTGAAATCCAGTTGTGTAATTACTGTAAGCTCCATTCCTCTCCCAGTCTGTCTGATCACCAAAATAACAGTTTCGAGATGGAACCAGAATGCAAATAATGCCGCGTGCATCTGTGTGCAATTCTGTGTTTGTATGTCTGTGTGTTTGAGAGAGATAATCAGATGCCAACCGAGCTGTGAAAGTGATTGCTGTGGAAGCTGGTGTAAGAGAGGGGACAATCAAAGAAACAGTTCTTATCAAAATCTCACATGCACACACACAGACTGAAAAACTGTGCTGGTATAGTTAATAAAGCACATTTTGATCTAAGATGCCAGTTTGGGAAGCAATTAGGGATTTTTCTGTTTTTCACATAACTGTTAGATGTGCTTACTGTAGGTCTTGTGTAAAAAATATCATCAACAACATAATATCATAAATGGATGATTGAGAAACAGAGTTTAGCAAATTATCAGTAGAGAGACATGTGCTGATGCATCATTGCAGAAACTCTGATTGAACCAATGCAGACCATTGATCATACAGCTCTTGATTCATACTTATGTTTTCCACTGGGAAACATTTCAGTTATGTGTGTGAACCTAGAGCAGTGTGCTTGTGCTCTTTGAAGGTTGCAAGTACCCGTTTTGATCCCCACATTTGGCACTCTGGGTTCCTTAGTAAGGCCCTTAACTCCTGATTGCTCCCCGGGTGCCACACAATGGCAGCCCACTGCTCCCCAAGCGAATGTGTCAAATGCAGACAGGTAATTTCCCCATTATGGGATACTAAAGGGATTTACACATTACAGTAGAATTTTGGACTTGCACTATTTCACCTTAAAAAAATGTAGACATACTCCTCTGTGGCAGCAGTGCAGAATACAATACAATGGAGTGAGCCAAAATATCTGACCACAAACTGCTCCCAGGGACTGGGTTAACAACCGAGAGACAGGACCCAATGTGTCATAGTAGGACAAGTCAATGTGAATTTTCCGTGAGTACATACTGTACAAGCTCACTGGTTGGCTGTTGTAGCTCAACTGTTATATGTCCTCTCATCTCCCCCATGTTATTTACGCTGCAAGTTCTTCCTTGTCCTAGTTTGTTGTACTATCCTAGCATGTTAATTGTAAAAAAAAAAAAAAAAAGAATGTTAATGCTACTAGACACAAAAGCAGAAATTTATCTATCATATATGATTGTCTACTATGTTCATAGTAAAAGAAAACCAATATTATTGCTGTGATCAGGGATGAGGCAGGCCTTGGCAAATTGGTTAATTATTATAAGTATGGTGGTGA
>JAGKQL010000044.1:5944469-6071134 GCA_018398635.1 Cyprinodon brontotheroides | reverse complement strand
CTACACCTAATGTTACTAACAAAGAAAATACTCAGTGATGCAATCAGTGAAGACACTGGCCCTACCTCCACCCTCTTTCTAGCCTCAAGCTAGTAAAGATGCAAATAAGCCACACACAACAAAATACTTGACACAAAGTACTAAGCACGAACGCCAAATGGGTAACCAAAAAGATAAGTGAACTACTCCACTAAACACACAAGCAGCTGCTAATCAACAATGTTTGGTTCACACGAGGCACACAAGTCAACTGGCTGTGACAAGCAGCCTCAATCAACAGGTGAGATGTCCTTATGAGGTGATTGCAGGTGGTGACGAGCCATTGGTTGAAGGTGGAACTGAGGGAACCAATGGATGGGACTGATGTCAGATCCCCAGAAACCAGGAAGTAGGCGGATCTTTCCACAGGGCCATGCAGCCTACTTAGTAGAGTCGAGAAAGAGGGAAAATATAGAAAAAAAAGGGAAACACAAATATAACGCTGACAGCCATAACACAAGAAAGCGAAATATTCTTATAAAACAGTTCTATGATGTGATTAATCTTTTTACTTGCAATATTAGATAACATTTTAGATCTTTTATGCTGCTTTTATTCCTTTTAATCCAACCACCCTCTGCACATTTTTATTCAAATCCCCTGTTAGCATCCTAAATTAATATTCTGTTGAACAGAGTATCGTCAGAAACTGTCCTTTAATATAAACAATGCTAGTCAGCAGCTGTTTTTACTTGAACAGAAGTGGCACATGAGATGGCGAGCAAAAAGAACAAACCAAAATGCACTGGACCATCACTCCCCTTTTAAAAAAGGCACTGAGTATCACTGACATAATGCTGCTGATGGAACTTTCCAACTGCCTATATTTGTGAGGGAGCTGATGCCCTGACTAAAACCATGTTTAAAAAAGAGAGTTATCTTAAATTGAGTTTGCAATAAAACTTCAGATATATATATATATATATATATATATATATATATATATATATATATGCATATATATATATATATATACTATATATATATATATTTATGCATATTGTAAAAATGTCCTTGATCTAAATCATGGCCACTTCACTAGATGTGAGCCCAGTTGGTAAGCGCTACCTTTTGTAACTCAAAGCACTTCTCTACCTGATCTGGGTAAAAGATTACAAAAACTATTGATGTGTTTCATGTTTATTTATTACATTTACATTTATGAAGTGTAATTTAAAGAGTATGTCCTGAGTGATCTCTTTACTGGAAAAAGAACCAGAGGGATAAAGCTTTAAAGGTGTAAAAATAGAGCTTTCATTAACAAAACTGTGTACATCGTGTAACGTCACCATTTTCATACTATTAACAAAAATACTGGTACTATTTCGATATTAATGTAATTCAAAAAGAAAATAAGTTTACCTGGATACAAACAGTGGCAAAGACACAGTTAAAGGACAGCTATATGGTTAATTAAATTTGCAGCTAGGTCTTAACTGAGACCCTCAGTGAGATGACTGGCTTTTTGTATTTATGTCATTTTCTATTAGAAATGCTAATCACACCAGGCCAAATATATATACCGGTAAGCTCAAGAAATATTCAAAATCCTTTTCTGAGTTTTAAAGCTTTATACTAGGCCAGTGAAATACCTCATTGGCAGGTGGATTGAGAAATCACAGTGGCTGGTGGCCAACAAAGTTAATTTCAGGCCTTGTCGATACTGCACAGTTAAGATCAGAGAGCATTTGTTCAAAGACACTGGAATCAGACTTTGGACACCTGCATCAAGGGCCACTAGCTTCTTCATTCGGTACACCAATTCACCTATTATTACATCATTATCATAGGACATACCCAAGTATGTGGCTACATATAGTGCTAATATAAATAGGTACCAACCATAGGAAACATAGGGGGGAATCATGTATTGTAGCTCTTTTGAAAAAGATTCAGTTACTACAATTTAAAACACCTACAAGTTGGACTCATTGTTGTGTGATGGATACTTCCTCCTGCTTGGTTACTCTTGTTGCTTCTCTTCAGCTCCTGTTCTTTGCTATTTTTTTCATTTCTACTGAACATAACTTTGTTCCTACTGTATTTTGACCTCAGACCATTCCACTTGACTCTTCGTTTGGTCATTTGAAGAACCTCTGCAACATGTTGCACAATTTGACAAGGATGCTACATCATCACACTCAGTTGCCATCATTTTCTTTTTGTATGAAACAATGTGGTTCAAAATGGCACCTGTATGATAAATTAACTGTAATTGGAACTTAGGTGGCTACAATCCCTTCAGGGTGTCGGGTTAGGATACTGTTGGGATGTTCAGGTGCTTGCAGTAAGAAGAAGCAGACTCCTTCAATCAGGTTCAATTGATTTATCTGCATTTAAGGATCAATGGGGGTATGTGTGTTTTCTGAAAAACAAACACACAGTACAGACTAAGAAAATAAAAAATAAAACAAAACTCAGACCCAAATATCATGCCAGCATTTAGCATGCAATGTATTTACTTTTGTACAAGCAAACCTTTTAAACAACTTCGTCAGGCAAAAAATGTTTGTTTGTTTTTTTAGTTCCAAATTTGATTCACAAGCAAATAATAGCCAGATCACAACTATTAGTGAGAAACAAAACCCCATTATTTTAATTGATAAAAAGTATGTACACCATGTTCTGATTTTCTACAACACCAATTTTATTCTACATAAAGATGATTCATCCACACAGTGTGTGGCTAACACCATCAGCTGCTGTTATTAAAGTTGACCAAACTCAGTAGTTCTGCATAAAATTTGCCAGTGGGTAATTGTGTCTTCCAAACATTGAGAGAGGAGGATATTCCACAAAATGCACCTGTCATTATATAGAAAATCGAGATCAAGGTCGGATTTTATTTCCAGGAAAGGTTTCATCATCACTGCTTTGCGCTTGGAAGGCCCAATGCTGAGTGGATTATTAGAGAATGTAAGGGAGGTCCTAATATCAGTGGAACCACTATAATAAGGAAGCTGTGAAGAGAGGTTCATTATCAAGGCAGGATAATTCATTTGTCCAAAGAATCTGTCAAACTGAGAGGGTTGGCTGATAGACTGTAGGGCAATGAAGCCTCAGCAGGCAACAAAACAATTATCTCCAGAGTGATGCTGTCTCCGTTGTGATTAAGGACCTCTGACATCTCGCTTTACAGCAGTAACAGTGGGTACTGATCAGCTGACAGTAGAAGCAACATCTACCAAGAAGACACAGCACAACCATTAGATGCAATAATCTAATAAACTATGGCTTTGAGATGGCATAAAATGTATACAGTCAGCACAATCTAGCTATTAAAGCTACAGTAATGTGAATTTATGAAAACAATGATAAATATTGAATTTGTTGTAAACAAAGGCTCCTAAATCAGTGTCTCATGTTATTTTTGTGCTCTGGATGTATTGTTTACATAAAATGTCACCTTTTTGTCAAATGAAAAGCTGTCCGTAAGCGTAGAACTGCTAGTGTGAAAAACCAATCTCCAATAGCTGGGCTTATCCATTTTATCTAAAAATCATAATATCTGAGACACTTTTCTTCCATCTACCAGTCCCTAAAACCAGTCACAGGAAAATTTCAGCTGTGATGTTGGTTTAAGTAACTTCCAGCATCTCAGAGAGAGAAAGATACGAGTATTGTTAGTTGCAGGGTCCAGCTCTGCTTTACCTCAAACTTGTTGAAGATGGTGTGGAGATTCTCTGCAAATGCCCTCAAAAAAGAGGATAAAAGTGGATTTTATGATGGCCCAGTCCTGTCTGTCTTTTTGTGGAATTGAGTCTTTACATTGCCTTGACCCGACTTGTTGTGAATTGGAGCTATGTAAATAAAATTGTGTTTTATCTGATTTGAGCTTGCTTGAGCAAAGTATTCCCTACTACACTTTTTCACCTCCATGATTCACAGTTGATATGAAGGTTGTTTTCCCTGGCATGCACTGTTTTTGAATTTTGTTCTATTGTGTTTTTTTTTTTTTTGTCAACACAATTGAGACTTCTATCTCATCTGTTTAAAAGAATATTATTCTATAAGTTATTATTATATAAGTTTTTCAATTTCCTTTCATTCTCTCTGGTACTTTTAAATATGGATTTTCTAGTGAACAAATGCTTACTCATTGATGCAAGATAGCATTTTAGAGTTTTTAGTATCATCTTTGTGTCTGGGTTACCTTGTCTGGTTGGTGAATATTCTATCAGTTCTTTTTTTAAATGCCATCCACGTCTACACTATCTATATAAGTTGATTCATTACCTTTCTGAGCCTAAAATAAAACATAAAAAGACATTCCCATCCATTTAATGCATTTTTATACTGTCTTTGGATTGAGATATTTTTCACCTCTTTTGTATATAAATAAAAGTATGCTATCTAAAAATCCTTGAAGTTGAAGTTAAAGATTTAACCATTTTACATTACTGTAATGGTGTATCTGAATCTATCGGGATCATCAAAACCCAGAAGTGCTTTTGTGAGGACACAGCAAGATTATTTTTTTTATAAAGCTTATATAATAAAACATCCAGTTTTTTTGAGTCATGATCAGATCAACCTTACCTTTTAAGTTTAAAATTATTTGCCTAAGACAGATAAAGAAACTTGACAGATGAAGGTCAGGTACAGGCTGCCATGATATGGAATTGAGAAAATCATTTCACCAAAAGAAACCACAAACAAAGATGCAAAACCACCCATAAATCCGGAAGCCGAGTCTCAAATTTTTTTCCCCTTGCCTTCTCCAAATAATGGCATAATTGTCTTGTTTATTGGTTAAGGATGTTTCGAGATCAGCTTTAATAAATGAGGCTACACACCAATCATCTTGTTGGTGCAGTCATGAGGATTAAATGGGTCATGGTTGATTAATCAGTTTAGATAATGGACTAATTTTTGGGGTAAAATTAACCTTTATAGTTTTCAATTTTTATGAATCAGAAAAAGCACATCAAACTAACAATGTTGTCTCCCTTAAAGTGAAAACATAGGTTGCCATGACTTATAAATCCCCTCTCCCGGTTGTGGTAGGCTTGAAGGATAAAGGCTATCATGAGAAAATGGTTTTGTTATCTTTAGATCTAAACTTCCGTACCAATACACAAAATCCTTAGCGAACTGATAGAAAAATAATTTAAGTAATTAAACTCTCTAACTTTAATTACAAAAAACCTAACAAGATGGAAAAACTAAAATTTTCCCACAGCTCTTCTAAAATAAGTGTAAGAGTGCAATCAAGTCTCAGTGTCACTGAGATTTTTTGCAGCTGGGACTCCTGATCACTGGCCCAGCCAAGCCCACCTGTCAGCCTCACAGGAACTGGCAACACAAAAGAAAAGTATTAGTTCTTAAAAAAAAAAAAGTAATAGTTAAAAATTAATCATGCAAGAAAAATTTGGTAAAATGAGACATCCAAATGTGTCCATACAAATAGCCAAAAAAGGCCAAATCACAAGTAAAAAGAATTAAAAACTATATGGTAAACAAATAGAAACTTATACATTTAAATAAAAATAATTTACTAGACCATTTATTTTTAGGCTGCACATGCTGCTCTGCTGCAGGAATACTTTCTCAGCTATGTTCAATAAAAAGGTTCTACTAATCTCGAGCTTCATTCCTCTTTATGAGATTTATTTTTCAGACAGAAAATGCTGGGAATTATTTTAGCAGAGATGATGTAATGTCCCTAAACCATTTAGAAAAAGGTTTAGAAAAATATTCGAAAGAATATAAATTGCGATATTCAATTAAAATGAGATGACATGTCTGCATTACATATGAAAACATGAACTCTGTATCTTTTATTTATTGTCACATGATTATTTTAAAAGGTGGGAGTAGAAAGGAAAAGCTCATCTACATCCCTGCTCCCACTCCAATTCTCCCTCGCCTTTTTTCATCATTTGCACATTTTTCACCATATTGCAGATGGAAGAAGTGTCAGTGTCATGATGTATTGCTGGTGACATTATCAGAAAATGAATATCTGAAACAGAAAAGAGGCAGCAGGAGAGAATAAGAAATGGCGAACAGTCATAAAGCGAAGATGAGCAGATGAATGACTGAGATTCTAAGGCAATAACAAGAAAACCCTCCAACAGCGGCTGGACACTGAGTGATAAAGTATTACCAATGATTGAAGAGAGAAGAGGAGAAAAAGACCTCCACCTTTCTATCTCAGTTGTCATCTTGTCCTTACCATTTATTTTCCATTGTTTCCTTTACTTCTGACATTTTTCTCATCAGCATCCCTCATCATCTGCTCCTATTGCAGTTCTCCTGCTTAACACCTAGGCAGCATTATCCTCCTCAGATTAATTTATTCATTATTTAACTACTTACATTTGCCTTTTTACAATTTTTCCAATTTTCTGATTTCATTTTTCAATTTACTTTATTTATATAGTGTCAATTCACAGCACATGCCATATCAAAGCACTTTAAAGAAATTATTAAACCAGATGATACAGCCAGATTGAAGTTTTCTATCTAAGGAAAACAATTTGATTGCATAAACTCTTAGACATAAGCAACCCCTTACTAGGAGCATGCATGCAGTGAAATTAAAGAGAAAAACTCCGTTTTAAGGGGAATAAACCTCCAGCAGAGAAAGGCTCAGTATGAGCAGCCTTCTATTCATGCCAACTAAGTTTGAAGGAAAGAGAGGAGACATAATAAAAGCAGAATAGAAAAGGTAGGTGCTCCACAGATGGTCCCGTCCAGGAGAGTTACAATACGGTAAGCAACCTCCAAGTCAGTTACCATGTCAGAGGATGAAGAGACCACATACAGTTAGTCACAGTAAAAGAGACAGGACTACACTTCGACATCTACAAACCAAGGTTCTGATGGGAGCAGCCAAGCGGATATTTTTCCCGGATGATGTCCTAGCCAAACAGTACAGGGCAGATAAAGTTAGTATGACAGGATAAACAGAAGGAAACATAAAGTCAGGGGATGAACTAACAAAGCACGAAGCAAATTGATAAAAAGTGGTCCCTATGTCCTCCAACAGTCTAAGCCTATAGCAACATAACTATGAAGATGTAGCACGGGATAACCTGAGCCATTTAACTATAAGCTTTATCAAAAAGGAACATTTTTAGCCTAGCCTTAAAAGTAGACAGGGTGTCTGGCTCAGGGATTAAAACTGGTAGTTGGTTCCACAGGAGAGGAGTCTGATAACTAAAATATCTGCATCCCATTTTATTTTTAGAAATTCTAAGAACCACTAGTAAACCTGCAGATTGAGAGCAAAGTGCTCTGTAAGAACATTAGAAATGATCAGATATCTGGCAGAACTTGGTTATCTAGGGCTTTATATGCAAGAGGAAGGATTTTAAATTCTGTTCTGGATCTAACAGGAAGACACCAGGATGTTCAACAGCCTGAAATTGGGACTCTCTCTGACACCCTAGTTTCAAAAGCTACAAAAATACAACACTTATTATATGTGTACCATTATCGCTAAAGGCAGAGGAATAAAAAATATATATATATATATATATATATATATATATATATATATATATATATATATATATATATATATATATATGACTATAAATATA
The DNA here is from genome assembly GCA_018398635.1 of Cyprinodon brontotheroides. Taxonomy (NCBI): domain Eukaryota; kingdom Metazoa; phylum Chordata; class Actinopteri; order Cyprinodontiformes; family Cyprinodontidae; genus Cyprinodon; species Cyprinodon brontotheroides. The sequence continues at coordinate 6,063,545 of JAGKQL010000044.1, read as the reverse complement.
CATATGTATATACTGAAGGCATGGTCCCAGCTCTTTTAGTCTAAAAATATCAAACAGTGATTCAGATTCTTATAGTATATCTCAGATTGTCCAAACGTACATACATTTTTCTTTTGACACAATTTCCTGCTAAATATGGGTGCACTGGAATTGATCCTGAAGGAGAGAGGAAGTGGCAATAAGACATTCCTCTTGGAAAACCTTACCTGTGATGGTGAAATGTGCTAATATGCTAGTCATTAAGAAAATCTACAAAAAAGAAAATACAATAAAAAAAACTTGCATGTTTCAAAGCGAGGTTCCACATCCCTGAGGTCACGTCTATAAAAAATGAAGCTATGGCAGTCACAGAAATGGAGAAAAAGAAATACCCAGGGAAGAGAATGGATTTGGTGATCCAGTGAGAGAAATGTCAAGAAGACATTGAGAGTTTGACCTCAAGGTGTGCTGAATAATTGATACATGAGTTTGAAATTGGAGGAGAGAGACATATTTGAGTCACTGTTGTCTTTCACCTCTTTGTGTTCCTTTGCTTACTTTATTATCCCATGTGTATTTTTCTTATCTTCATTTATGTTCAGGCAAATATGTAGGAAACATTGATTTCCTTTCACGACATAAAAAACATTTGACCTATTTGCACAGTAGCCTCTTTTCTCTGAAATTACATCAGTTTAATTGTAGGGAAAATATTCAAATGTGTGATGCCTAACAAACAGTACAAAGATCGCTATGAATAGAGCAATGTTCATATGAAAAGAAATCAAAGTTATATCATGCTTATATTGTTTTGGAGGGGATGGAGATCAAGGGAGCAACAATTTTAGAAATATACAGAGAAAAATAAGATTTAAGTTTAGGTTTTCATGGAATTTACTTCAAGGAAGTACAATCTTCCGAAAATTCTGAAAAAGATTTTTACATCTTCACCATTTCATTGTGTTTTTTTTAATATATGAAAATAAAACGGGAAATGATTAAATTGTATTTTTTTATTTTAAATTGCTGTAATAGAAAAGTCTTCCTTCCTTCCTTCCTTCTTCCTTCCTTCCTTCCTTCTGCTTCCTTCCTTCCTTCCTTCCTTCCTTTCCTTCCATCCATCCATCCATCCATCCATCCATCCATCCATCCATCCATCCATCCATCTTCCCCGCTTATTCAAGCCAGGCTTCTCTGTTTTTTTTAAATTAATTTCATAAATTTTACTACCATAAAGGGTTTTAGTGCTATTTACTGTTGATGACTACTATAGGGTTTGGTCGTCATGACGTAAGCATCTTTGCGTCGCCGCCATCTTGATGGCCTCTTTTACCGCTGCTCAAACTACTGCCTATGACTACCGCTGCCACTGTACTCCTCTCTCAGCTGCCGTGTTTTAATTTGATTCATTTCACCTTAACTTGATTTCAACCATGGGCAAACCGTTGCTGCTGTATTGTGGGCAGCAACAGCGCAACACATGATAAGCCATGGGAACAACATAGAAAGGAAATGGTTTAATTAATCACCAGCTGTTCCTGCCTGGGCAACCATATACCCGCGTCAGGATAAGGGGTGGTTGGCTAGCAGCTTCGATGGCGATGTAAGGCGACGCCGAACATAACTTCCACATTATCCTGATGTCAATGAGAGTGTGTTCCTGCATTTTCATTCTGGTAAAGATGCAATTTTATTGCTCTGCCATTGTTTCCTTTCCAGTGCCGGGGCAGATCTTTTACGGGAAAATAATAAAATCGGCAGCGGGAAAAAGGCTCAAATATCGTGAGAAACCCCGAGGGTTGGCAGTTAACGCTACTAACTACACCTTTTAAAAACACATAGCAGCTAGTTAGAAGTACATTACATGTGTGAGTGGTTGTTAGCACTAGCGGTTAAGCTGTTACTAAACTAGCAGGTTCCAGAGCCCGTTCTGAGCACAGTTTACCTTTGTACAGATTACTGTGTTCCCACTGTTTGCTGGCTTTATGATCTGCAGCTCCTGAACCCATCCATTCATGAACTGCATATGAGACTCCAAGGACTTGTAGCTTCAGAACTGTTTTGAAGTATAGGTGCTCACTCATCGGTGCTCCACTCATTATTTGGAACTTCATATGGATCCAAATTATTAATAATGCTGATTTTGTCAACATACCGGTCCGTGGCTTCTATTTAATGTGTCCCGGTAAATTCCAGATCCTTTTCGGGATTTTAACATCTTTTTCTCTCTTCTACGCCTCTTCTTTCAACAACAACGTTGTATCAGAGCTATGTTTACGTTAGCGTAGCCATCAAGATGGCCGCCACATCCCACAATGCAACGCGGATCCCGACCCCTATAAGCCTATGTGGGACTGGATCTTGAGCAGAGAAGGAGATTTTATTTAATAATTTCTGTAGTGAAATAGGGTGGAATGATGTTGGACCTGAAGCTGCCCATTTGGAAAAAATATAAATACTAATGACTTTACTGGCTTTAGTGGTGTATCCAAACATTACAAAAGGAAGCAAAACCTTTTTAATTAGACCTTATTTGAAAAATTCCTTTTTCTTGTTTTCTTTATATCATTATTCAAACAACATTCAGACTTTTATATGTTGTTTTTTGAACAAGCACCCAACTGGCTATGTGTGAGGACAACATCTCACAGTGTGATTCAAACTCAAACCATCTCCAAATAGTCAGATTTATAATATAGGAATAGGAAATAAATATATTAAAAGATTTGCCTAATCAGCACTCAATAACACTTTAGACAATCAATTCCTACCTTTATGCTATTGTTCCAAAGGGAATAAGATCCCATATGGCAAAGGGTTTAGCTGCTGGTTATCTAGCATCTCAGTCAGCATGTGGTCACCATTAGCTTTTCTGGTTGGCTTTCAGAGCAAAATAAAACACATGAAATTATCTGAAATAATGAAAAATCCAAATGTTTTATCAGGGAGCATCAAAAGATACTTCAGATTTCTATTTGGAAAAGCTTAGGTGTCTCCAATGTTCAGGAAAGTTTTGCATGTTTTCTATGTTTTTTGTGAATAATACATAGGGTCATCAACTCAATGAAAATTGAATAAGGCACACTTCTACCCAGACTCTGTCTACTAACTACCCTACCGAGATTATTGGTTTATTCTTGCTTTTTTATTGTGTGTGAAATGAAATTATTTTTTTAAGGGAGTGTTACAAAACCTAGTGACTAGGTAGCCTAGCCAGGAAGCTAGTAGTATCCAATATTTGCCAAGTCTTTAGCAAAGAAAGTCATTATTCACAGGCTTAAAGTTTCAATAATGTGCTACATGACGTAATGAAACAAATGGCATATTTGGTAATGCTTAAATCCAAACTGAAGGAATAGGTAATTTCAAAGTTAGGAAGATGGACCGTAATTAAGAGGTCATTTCGACACATCAATCTCGAAATGCTTCCTTTAGATCTTTGCCGGGAAAGAAGGGGCATTCAGCAGAACCTTTCAAGCTTGTTTGGTGTAGCAACACCTAATGCCCGACCTATTAAAGTTTTAGTCAAGTCATGATATTCAGGTGTGTGTCCTTCACAGAGCTGCAGGAAAAGAAAGAGCACTGCAAGAGTTTTGCATTTGTTTGATGTGATGAGGATTTTTACCAGTCCCTAGTCATCTCCGTGTGTAGTTCACTCCAATTTCACCGCATGGTAAGGCCCAACATTGATGAGAATCATTTTAAAGACGAAACTACTTTTTGAATTGTAAGATAGAATTATCTCTTTTTTTAATTCAAAGAATGTATAATGTTTCTCGTGTTAAATGGGGTAATTATGGAAGCACTGAAGCTCATTTCCCTAACATTTCAGAAAATTCAACCAGGTCTCATTATGACTGTCATTTAGCCACTTCCAGATAATTTTCCTAATTTAGGAACTAATAACTGTGATGAGCAAAGGATGATTGAGCTATACAATTTTCTCCAACCTATTTTTTCTTTTTCTGTAACATGAAAGAAATACTGGAGTCTTTCCTGGATGTTACTTGGTTGCTTAGAGAAAGTGACAGTGGCTCTTCCAGCCATCATGCCTGGAATTAAGGGCTACTTCAACCAGGTACAACCAACATGGCAATTGCTAGTGCACTTTAGAAATGTATCCACTAGGAATAATTTTTTAGATGAAGCAGAAATGATTGAATGCAAAAGAAATGTCTTGAAAAAAATAGGATTTCCTAGTCCTGAATCACAAGTTGTTTTTCAGAGAACAAGTGGGGAAAATACAAAACATGGCAACATGCTAGACAAAAACATGTGGAAAAAATAGATATATGTGGTGATTATGTTGTGTATTTTATTATGTTTTTATACATTTCCCATTGTTTATCTTAATATTCTTAAATACTGCGTCAATAAGTTATGCATTTTTTATTAACTGTAATCAGAGGTTAAAGTTAACAAATGTATCATTCCAATCAAGGGCAAGCAATAACATAGAGGTTGGCAAAAATGAACAGACATTTGCTCAATTAACAGATGGCATTAACTTGCTTACCTGTGATCAACTGTTAAAACACAATTTTTGTTCACCAGCAGTAAATGTCAATAATTTGGACCCCAATTTCTTTTTATTATTATTTTTTTTATTTTTCTGTGTCCTGTTTTCCCTATATACTGGATCTGGGAATCAACGTCCCAGAGCTAGATAATAGCCTAACAGATTTGCTTTCACAAGCAAACCATGACTATGTGTCATGGTTTTGGTTCTGTTTAAGTTTTCTTTTTAAATTTTTATTGGTTTTATTTCCATTTTGTGTTGTTTTTGGTTGTATTTGAGTATTTCTTAAGTTTCTTAAGTATTTCTTTTTTACCCTCTGTTGCCCTCTTGTGTCATTCTCTTTCTCCTAGCTCCCTTCTTATTCTTCGTCCACACCTGCTCCTTGTCTGCAAATTAGTCCTTCTATTGTTTCTGTCTACAGCATCTGTTAAGTTACTCTTTGCAGGTTCCTTGTTGTTTCTTAGCTCCTCGTGTGTGTTTTTCATTTCATTTAATCTCTGCATTTGGGTCCCCTGCTAAACTTTATTGAAAAATGATTAAGAAAATAAAAGGGTATGCAACAGACACAAAGAGTGAAAGAAAGGGAGACGGGCTAGGAATTAGGGGTTAGGGAGTTAAAGAGGAAAGAGAACACAGATATAACGGGTCCTTGGAGGATGCAACCTCTGAAATCGAACAACCCAGTCAGTCACTGTCATTAAATAATCCCAAACTACCACAGCTTAGCTAGAGTATTTTTATTTAACCTAATATTCTCTACCACAGTATTATGTGTTTACAGAAATAAACACAGGATACATAAAAGGACTAGTAAAAATGAGAAACCGATAAGTCCTTAAGGTAGAGTCTTTCAACAATATTCATTTAATTAGCTTGGCTTCAGTAATGTAATAAAAAATGTCCATAAGATTAGCTGCACAGATTAAGTGAACAGCATATAGATGTGCACTAATAGTCTTTAATAACATTCAAATCAATTACATTTCACTTAATCCAGTGTTGAACAATTACCAATAAAATACAACACATTTGATGTATTACATTTGATCCACTTTAACATGAGGCATGAAGCCTATGTCAAAAAATTTGAATTAATATATTTCAGTATAAGAGGTAAGGCCAGGCTCAACCTAGTCTGAAGAGTGTAGCCTGGCTTCCTCAAGTCAACAAATGCCAATCCAGGCTCCATAGGTGCAGCTGTGTCAAGCCAGGTGTAAGTGATTAAATTCAACGCAGGTCTGCAGTTTTTTTTTTTTATCAATCCACAAGGTTGGTTAATCATTCTTTGTTTCACCAAACCATAGCAAATCAACTCAATGCCTATATAGCAGAGGTAACCAGTTAAAAATCATCAGGGTCCGAATAAAGACAATCATCAACCAGTAAAGTTGTTACTTTTTGTTACTTTAAACAGAATTTAACACTGAAATAAGATGAGATCTTTTTATGCATTCATGTTATACATTGAGTTTTTAAATAGAAAAAATATATATAAACCAAAAAAAGCGTTTGAAGTAGAGAACAACATTTTTTCAGTTTGGTATATAGACAATTTCCTGATTCAGATATTTTTTAAAACAGCTGAACTGGCTGTTTTTTTTCTTTTTTTCTGGCTTAATGAGAGCAGAGGGCTTTAGGCCGCCCTGCAAGGCTTTAAACCTGGGTTTGAATGGAGACAAAGCCATTCTCAAGCATATATCAAGAAGCTCATTTTGAGCCTGGATCCATATACAGTGTTGATTCTGTTCATGGTGGAGAATCCTGCTTCACAGCAGCAGGTTGAGCCAAACATATATTCAAAATATTGCAGGTTCCGCTCCGGTCTGGCCAGGTCAAGATCCGCTATTGCAATCAGACCAAACAGGAAAAAGAATGGCGGGGAAATTAAAATATAATAACAACAGATCGGTTACTACGCTACAAATTAGAGCATAATTCTTATATATTTCAAAAACTAACACCGTTTATTTAAAAGGATTGGATGCAAACTATTGGTACTTAATCAGTTCACCAGACCAGGAAGCAGATTTCTCATCTCCATCAGAAACCACACATATGCTGGATTCTGCTGATGGGGATTTTTTTAAATATGTCATATCAAATTAAGTGTTCATTTCTGCATGTTTTGCTCCTATGCATTTAATGAGCATATCGAGGATGCTCTCCTCAAGCTCTCGAGGATAAGTCAGAGCCACATGTAATGAGTAGAAGTCAGAAGTAGGAAGAATAATAAGTAATGCAGTAAAGTATAGCTATCTAAAAAGTGTAATTAAGTACAGTAACGAAGTATTTGTACTTCGTTACTTGACACCTCTGAGGATAACTATTTTGGAGGAGGTATAAGAAAGGCAGAGGCACAATAGGGCCACAATAGAGCCAAGGAGAAACATCTGTCTTTGACTCAAATTCTCCCCCAATGGATCGGGCCGTTAGCGCTTTACATCCACCTACCTCTCTCACCTAGTGACTAAACAAGGATAACTCGGTTTTTAATCATACGCTTTATCAAAAAAGAATGTTTTAGGCCTAGCCTTAAATGTACACAGAGCGTCTGCCTCACAGACTAAAACTGGTAGTTGGTTCCAGAGAAGAGGAACCTGATAACTACAAAATCTGCCTCCCATTCTACGTTTAGAAATTCTAGGACCCATTAAAAGTCACACAATAAACATTGTGGAATAAAGTTACTGTACAATGATCCAGTTGCTAAAATACCATAACATTGTCATTAAGCTCATACATTTTATTTTATTAAATGATATAGGCTTTTCAAAGCACTTTTGTATTTTAATGCTTAATCATAATTCCCTTTAGAGACCCAATTATTGCACTACTTGGAAAATGAATTCTCTTGCTGAGAAGCAGAAAAAAATGGCCGAGATCCTGGTAAGATTCTAAAATGTTTCTACTTAAAAATGGAAAACCCTGAGCTCCTCCCTCCATTGGATCGGCACCCTCAGCAGTGTGTCATATCACCATCGACACACCATGAGACATTAAACACAACCATGCAGACCTACTTCCTCTAAGGTTTAATTAAAAAAGCAGTTAAGCTCACATGACTGTTTTTGGGCTATCTGGAAAGGAAAATTAAACAAAAACACAAAAAGAGGTTACACATGTGTGAGACCTCTTTAGCTGTAAGGCAACAAATCCCATTCTTGCAAAAAATTTAAAGAACACAAAAGGAAAGTAAATTAAAAGACCTTGACAGAAACCCATCTTCTAGCATGTTAATATAGGGAAAAGGGAAAGATAGGTAGCCTTTCAACCTTGGAGGACCTCAGTAGCTTAGTATTCATGAGCCGTTTTACCCCTTCAGGATTCCTCAGGCAACTTAGATGAGGATATATTAATAAATCTTAAGCTACCAGTGAGTAGTAGTTCTACACTTTTGTTGTTAAAATCAAATAAAGATGTTGTTGGATTAGTTGTTGTTGATGTGAAATGTCAACAGCCTGGAGCTAACTAAAGATGTGTACATGCTATTAGGATCATCACAGAGAAAAAGTCAGTGAATTTTAAATTGGAAACCGCCTTTGGTCTTAATTTTTAAAACCGTAGCTAATCATTATGTTGGAGCATTTAGCAAGCCCTGATAAGCATGAATATGAAATTGAATAAGCCAATCCAGTCAGTCATTACAGTATTTAGATTGTTCTCAAGGCTTTGCAGGAAAAAAAAATAAGCACTCCATTGAAGCTTTAGTGTGGATCCCAAGAACAACTATATATTGAAAAACGAGATGGTGAAGCCATTTGGTAGATTTAAAGTTGTAAGCCCAGTTTTTCTTATGCTAGGCCTTATTAATGAAATTAATAAAATCTAAAGATATACACAGCTTTAATGCAGTTGTAAAAGAGATTACCACCTCTGTTATCTAGGTCATTCCTTTTCCTATCTTTGACTTTTAAAACCCAGAAAACTGTCACGATCAGAACAGTAGGATCAGTATTTTTAGCGGAACCAGACAGGTTTTCAAAACGTTTATTAGAAACGATCCGTAGTGAAAACATGGATGTCAAAGCAGGAACATCTTTCTGGCGGAGGATGATAATCAATATTAATGTGAGTCACTAAACTGGTCTTATAGTTCAGTCCATGCTCAAGGGTGAGGTTGGTTCCAGCCGCAGAACAGGCAGGATATCAGAACCAAATGAAGGAAGGAAAAGCAGGATAATCCCCGGGGCAAAGCCAGAGTTGGTGTCAAGAAACAGTTCCAGATTCGAGTCACAGACGGGCAGAAATCCAGCAGGAGTCCAACGACTTGTCCCGCAAACGGATCAGAACAGGACAGGTAGGCTCAGAGTTCAGAGGCGTAGAAATCAGGCCAGGGTCGGGTAATCAGAAACACTCGGGTAATGCAAAATAAATCTCACCAAAGGGGCTTGAATAATCTGGCAATGGATGACTAGTTTGAAGGCTGGTTAAATAGAGGCATGAGCAGGAGGATCAGATGAGCGTAAAAGGAACTGGTAGGAGATAAGCAGGTGAATTAAATGGGTTGTCGGACCAGTGATCCCTTTGTAAGATCATGACAGAAACTGTGTCACTATTTATTGATATAGGGGCTAATGGGCTGGCCGAAGATTCCCGTATTCAGAAGGTCATCACAAAAGTCATTTTCATTAAAATGATTTGAAAAAACATTATTTTAATGTCATTCATTAAAAACAAAGTCATTCAACGCACTTCTCAATCTGACTTTAGATTAAATGAAATACAGCTTTTTCTATGACAGCAATCCCCATAATGGTTTTTACCCTCTACTATACAGACCAGGATTTTCAGATCTTAAGCATATATTTTGTCCTTTTATCTTCTTTGAGCAAGTTTAACTTCCCAATTTACTTGCTTTTGCAGTTCCCTGCAACAAAAAACATCCCCTTTGTCAAAACAATTATTACTCTCATTAAGAATACCTTTAACTGATTTATTTACCCACAAATTATTCCAAGGAAACACATGAATTTGTTTCACCGGGAGAATAAGATCCTTACGCGATTAATATACTGTATGAAGTGACAATTTCAGTCAGTTCATCCAAGTCTGAGCAACTGTTAATAAAAAAGCCCCAATCCCTACAAGAGAAGGAGTTCTGAAGATCTTGGATGGATTATTTAGTCCACAATGGAACCCAATATTGATCAAGTTTTTATTCCTTCAGGATCGGTTTGTATGTCGTAAACAAACAAATCTCACAATTGCTCCATTCGAATTCAGAAGGCCAGATTTATAGCTTTATAGAACGGCTCCGAGGCCTTTTTGGATGGGAAGACAAATGCAGTCTTTATTTTGCCCCTTTTGAAGTATGGGTCCGATGTGTCCTATGTATTCTTGGGTATCCTGTGTGTCATTGGGAGTCCAAGCAAACCATCTACTCTGAGCTCTGAAGAAAGAGAAATGGCACCAAAAAGTGATGAATATTGTAAATGCAGTTATATAATAGAAGTATGTGAATAGTTTCGTATAAAATTAAATAAAATAGTTATTTTAAATAGTTATTGAGTCAGAAAGGTGGCAGGTAATGTTTGGTTTATTGAAAGGTTTTAGCTGTCCCTCTGCAAATATGTTTAGCTGACATTTAAGCACAGATTCCAATAAATCTGCAGTGTAGGGACTGTAAATCTAATATTCAGGGTGATGGTATTGCTGCTGAAGCTCTTCAAAAAATGTTATTAGCACCCAGATCAGTAGTGAGATGTTCAGTATTCATTCCTTGCCAGTTTATTTATTTTTTTGCCAACTGTCACAGTTGCTAGGCTGCAGAGCATATGAGCGGTGAAAGTCAGAGAAGGCTGGACCTGTTTGAATCCATAGCCAAAACTCTTTTGGCCTTCTTATTTTCACAAACCTCGAACGACTCAGTCCATAAAAACTTTGGAAACTCCTGCCTAAACACAAAACCACAAATTATTAAAAATAATGTAAAGAGACAGAAAATAGCTTAATATTAAAAGTGCACTTGCTATCCCTGACTACCACTGTGTTGCACCACTGTCGATTGACAAGCAGAATCCCCCACAGGATTTCCTTGTCTTCAAGGGTCTATGTCAAGAAGCAATGGCTTCCCGAAGCCTTTTATTTCCAGATCAGGTTTAAGCTAAGTCTCTATCAGGGAATTCAAGCAGACATGTTTTGTATTTGTAAGGAATCTGATGGTACCTTAAAAGTACCCAACTTATGCCAAAATGATTGCACTTTGGCAAGGATGACAGAAGGCAAGGGCATCCCTCAGTGGCCTTGTCTTTTAAGTCACTGTCAGACACTACCCCATCAACCCCTTTTTCTAATGCTTAAATGTGCTGAAACTGGAATCTAGTTCCCTGAATGTAAATCATGACGAATGATCTCTGCTGGAAGGGCAGATATAACCCCATTTATATGGTGTTGTAAATGGGGCTATAGTGTTGATGAATACTCATCATACTCCTTAGTTCTTGAGTAGCTGAAGGGACTCCTTGTCATACTGGAGTGAACCAATGATAATACAGAATAATACAGATTTAGCCGTAAAATTTCCTATAGAATAAGTTTAACTGTCACAAAATAGAATCAAAAATTGTTGCCCTGATCAGTGCCATTCTTGATGTAGACCTGAACAAATCTGCCTAACAACAAGCTATATAACAGACATGGATATCTTAGATTGGTAAAATAATAATGAAGTTTTGTTACATTGCAGACATAAATTGACTGGACTCTTTTTCTTTTTTAAAGAAACTATTTAGAAAAATTTATTTAAAAACAGCGGATCTGCAGGAAACAGAAAAAGGCGTCTAAGGCGAGGAACCTCTGCAGGGGAGGGAAAATGCAGGTTAGTGACAGAGGATGATTAGGAATGTATGAGTCACTTGTGCCATTTTTTATAGTTGATCTGTGTACATAGAACAGGTTAATTCCAGGCAATTGGCTTTGAGAACTTTCGGCAGGCACTGCCCAGAGTGAAGATGAGATGAGCGATTAACGCGAGAAGCACTGGTGAGGGGGTTAGGCAGGTAATGGAAATTAGTAATCACAGCCAGTCATCAGTCAGAAGGACCTTTAAATAGCAGAACCACGAGAAATACCCCAAAATCCCACATCCTCTGTAACCGTCCCACTCCGTTCCAGACCACCCGAGCAAAGCAAAGCCTACAGCCTCTGCTGTTCCTCCTGGCTTGCTCGACTCCTACTTCCGGATCTTCTCGCCATTCTTTTTCCTGTTTGGTGCAATTGCAATTGCAGATCTTAACGTGGCCAGACCCGAGTGCAGCAAAACATAGCTAGGCTCTGTATTTTGATGGTGACGGTCGGAGAAGACGTACGTGGACGGTCACGTGCAGAGGAGTAGTGGTGGATGTGGAACAGCTCTCATTGATTAACATGACAGACAAGTACTCTGAATGATGTAGGTGAGCGGGACGGAGCAAAGCACTGATGGAGTATGTGGAATCTGGGGGTTATTATCAGATTGCTTTCTTCATCCCAGAAAACTTTATGAGATTGATGGTGGATAGTTTCTATCTTTATATTAGTAGAATTTAGTAATAAGTTTAGAAAACTGATCACAAGCAAAATAAAGTTAAAGAACTTGGTGCTAGGTCAGGAGCTCGGCAACGGCAAACTTCTCAAAAAGCCATATTGGACCAAAAAATAAATCTGTCTGGAGCCAGCAAAAATGTAAAAGTCTTATATATGCCTCGTATGGTAACACGGGCTCTAAGTGTATTATACACTATAGAAAAAGACTATGTGGGCTTAGAGTAACAGAAGCATCACATTTGACGTAAAGAGCCTTGTGTATTAAACTGGATGATAAAAAAAAAAAAAAAAAGCTTTTTAATATGTATTTGAAAACTTTGAGGAATAAATTGGTTCCTATCCATCACAAATATTTCCATAATAGTTTTGAAACTAAAAAAAAAGAAAAAAAATTAACTGGATTGCTGTGCACTTGAAGTGTAAGAGTATGTTCAGCTCAGATTAATTGCAAGCCTCCCTCCTGCTTATTCTGTATTTGCTGATACTTCGAAGCTGAATAAACAGATGTGTTATTTTTTAACCACACACAAATAGCATACACTATTCCACCAAACTTCTTCTTGAAAACATAAGTAGTCCCAATACTCCGTGACATATGTTTAAGAATCCTATCTAAATTTTTGTGCAATGGCTATATCCGGTCGCGAAATACACCTCCTGTAAAAATTCCTAAATCTAAACACAAAGTTAAAAGCGATGTGAACAATCTTTCTGAGTATAAAGTTTCTCACAATCTTGCTTGGTTTGTATAAAGTGAGATGCCATGTGTGCTTAGCTAAATAAATGCATCTTATCTCGGATAGCCATTGCACCCACTCAAACAGAAGTGCTTTCCTCAATTTATTACCTTAGCCCTTAAGCTAAAAGTAGTTACTAAATATCTCATGAGGATCGGCGAAAATGTCCTCTTTGTAAAAGGATGTCCCCGACCTGGAATAGTGAAAAAAAACAGAAACTAAGTTCTCACTCTTTGGCTCTCGGATGTTATTCCCTTGTTTACTGTAAACATGGGCTGGGGATGTATGTGTGAAAGTAGTATACTGCAGAAATTTCACCCCTGCTTCATTTTTCCAACTCCATTACCATTAATCCTGACGCATAGAGTCGCTCGGCCTCCCTTTAGCGGAGTATATGAATCGAAAAACACCGGAATCGTAGTGGATTTCTACCTGAATCAACCGCAAGATTTCGACCCTGAATGTCGGCTTAGGCGATGGTGTGGTATTTTGCCGTAGAAGGATTTCAAACCGTGCCGGATTTCGGCGCAAAACCCAACTCGGAAATCCTGAAACTTTATTTCTTTTGGTGAGCGGGTCTCATGTAGCCGTCTCGGGGTGGCCGGGGCGTTTGAGCTTGAAAGCGACGCCTCGCATACTACACTATATTGCCAAAAGTAGCCGCTCACCCAACCTCAAATTTGCTGGGAATCTCAGGTGTTCCACCCACTTCCAGTGGGCTGGTGTAAGTAAAATTTCAGCACCTTAGAGATGTGGCGTGACTGAGCTGGCTAAATGGTTTGTGAAAAAGAAATTGGTTCTTTTCTCGTGGAGCCTCCAAGTGAATTCCGTAGCTTTGGGAAATCGTGATAGGATGGCCACCTGTGCAACAAATCCAGCCGTGAAATTTCCTCGCTCCTAAATATTTCACAGTCAACTGTCAGCTGCCTGTATTATAAGAAATGAAAGTGCTTTGGGAGCGACCGGCAACTCAGCGCGGTAGAGTAGGCCACGTAAGAAAGCTGGCGGGAGGCGGGGTCAGCGGGGATGCTGCGGCGCGCACGCCTGGAGATCAGAAAAAGGTCGCAGCTTTTCTGCAGAGTCACCCACTAAGGGAGACCTCCAAACTTCATGTGGCCTTCAAGATTAGCTCTCAAGCGCCACCAGTTCTTGAGAGCTTCATGGAATGGGTTTCCATGTAATCGAAGCAGCTGCATCCAAGCCGTTACATCACCAAAGTGCAATGCAAAGCGTGGGATGCGGTGGTGTAAAAACAACGCCCGCCACTGGACTCTAGAGCAGTGGAGCACGCGTTCTCTGGAGTGGAAGACTCAGCGCCTTCCCATCTGGCAATCTGATGGGGCCGGGTCTGGGTTTGGCGGTTGCCAGGAGAGTAAACGGTACTTGGTTCTGACTGCATTGTGTGCCAAGTGTAAAAGTTTGGTGGAAGGGGGATTGGCATGGTGTGGGGTTGTTTTCAGGAGCTGGGCTTGGCCCCTTAGTTCCAGTGAAAGGAACTCTGAATGCTTCAGCATACCAAGACATTTTGGACAATTCCATGCTCCCAACTTTGTGGGAACAGTTTGGGGCTGGCCCTTCCTCTTCCAACATGACTGTGCACCAGTGCACAAAGCAGGATCCTGGCGAAAGACATGGATGACAGTCTGGTGTGGATGAATCTTGACTGGCCTGCACAGAGTCCTGACCTCAACCCGATGGGAACACCTTTGGGATGAATTAGGAGCGGAGACTGAGAGCCAGGCCTTCTCGTCCCAACATCAGTGTGCGCGACCTCGGGAAATCGCTTCTGGAAGAATGGTCAAAAAATTCCCAAAACACACTCCTAAACCTTGTGGACAGCCTTCCCAGAAGAGTTTGAAGCTGTTCTAGCTGCAAAGGGAGTGGACCCGGCGTCATATTGAACCCTTATGGGGATTAGGAGCGGGATGTCACTCTCGAAGCTCATTTGTGAGGTCAAGGCAGGTGAGCAAATAATTTTGGCAATATAGTGTATGTCCTCAAGACTCACTGCCCTGCATGTTCTGCACACCTGTATTAAATAATTGTATTTTCTTGTCATTAGCCAGCCATAACCCTATTAAACCATTTTTTTTTTTCTGTGTAAGGTGTGTGGAAGCAGGGTAAGTCCTAAAACATGGTGGGCAGTGGTTCCTAGAACCAAGTTTTAAAACTAATGAATTAGGGGACCCCTGATTACATGTAGGAATAGAGATTAGATTCGATATTTTGTGCAGAACTACATTGCCTTTCATCCTGCTCCAGATTTTTAATTTTCTAATTTTATTTGGTTATCTTGTAAGATAAGAGGTTCGTCCAGGGTACCTTTCTTTCGAGAACCCCACAAACCACTGAACCCAAACTAAATTTTTTGCTGGTGCTTGTTCTAATTTTACGAAAAGTAATCACAATGTGGATGATAAGCCGATTAGATGCATATTTATAAAAAAGTAAGAGATGTCAAGATGGATTGCAATTTGAAAAAAAAGAAAATGATTTAACAATCAGGAATAAAAAATAAATAAAAAAAACATAATGGACATGTCATGATGGGAACTAAGGCGTCTAACCCACATGCAGAGATCACTCACAGAGGCAGAAGAAAAAGTTCAAAAGGTTTATTTACAAGAAGCACAATATATAATTAACTGGTCCTTGGTAGGTTGACTGGTCACACGGGGGTTCTCCACTGTTCAAGAGGTTGAGCGGCTGAGCTGCAGACAGGGGGGAACCTTGAGGGTCCAGGGGCTAGTATAGCAGGCAGAGGGCTGAGGGGGAGGCGGGAGGAGCTTACTGAGGTTGCAGGCAGGCGGAGTTCCAGATTGAGTTTCCCTCTCTTAGTTTTCTCTGAGAGCAGGGCAGGCAGATTCAAGAGCAGAAACAACCCCTCCGGGGTTTTCACTGAGAAACAGACAGGCCAGTTCCAGAAAGAAGTCTTACACCTCCATAGGTTTTTAGGGTTGTCAGCGAGGAATATATGTGAGAGCCGAAAAAGACTGGATCAGGCAGGGTTCAAAAATCTTGGGTTCAGATAAGCTGGCTGGCTCAGGCTTGCTAACCATTACTCCCCAAACACTCTGGCACTGGGTGACTGAGTCGCCTCTCTAGAAGGAGCCTCTCTGATGAGCAGATTGAAGACAGGTGTTGCAGTCAGCTCATGCCCCCAGGAGATCTCGTTGCGCCCTCTAGTGGAGAAAGTGGACAAAACGTCCAGATCCCAACAGTAACTCACTACTGGAGTAGCTATTTTTCAATAACTTTTTGTTTAAAATTGCAGTACGCCTAATATAATTAATAAAGTTGTCATGATTCTTTGAATCTGGAGAAAAGTTGTTAAAGTCAATAAAAGATAAAATGTTATGTGTTCCTTAGTTTCACAGAACACGGAGGTTGTTTTATGGGTGGTAATCTCTATTTATGTTTGTGCATTAGGCAACCAATAGCCCCCTGTTACAATCATATGTTTTAGTCTTCTTTTTAGTTTAGACTATATTAGTCTGGGTAATATAATTTTGGCAGTTAAACAGACTGAAAAGAAAGAAATATATCTTTTTTCTTTCAATACACTACTTGCCAGCTTTAATGAAGATGTGAGAGTTGACAAGATATTCCATACAGACTGAATCTAATCATACTTCATTACAACATTTCTTTTAGCACAATAAAGATAATGATCCTGTCAACTATACACTTAAAGACCTGCTGTTGAGGTGGGATTCCTTTTCAAAAGATTTCCCCTGGAGGGACCCAACTAAAAACTGATACGAAAGCTGAATTCCTCTTATATTAAAAAGCCAAAATGTACTTTAAGGTTCTGCTCAGTTCTACATTCCCAACTGATTATAATACAATTTATAAAACACAAAATGCAATAAACAAACTCACCTTTTTTAACACTACTGTGTGATGACTAGTACCTAAAGTAAACATGTGAACTCAAGCATTAAATATTGTTATAGAGAATAAGTGACTAAGTCATTTAGAATTTACAAAGCTGCATTTTTTCATTAGGAATTGCTGAGACATAAAAAGTAAAAAAAAAAAAGGAATTGCTGAGACAGAAATAAGTTGAATGTAATTTGAGGATTATTTGTGCTTTTTGGTATATTCATAATGTAGTTTTTACCTTTGCTTCACTATCCACTACAGATACCAGGTATCCCCACTGGGCCAATGATCTGTTGTATTTATCATTCTAGATAAATGATCAGTCTGAAAAATGAGGCTTAATATTAAGAAGTCTTTTAAACTTCAGTTTCTGCCATCAGTAATTTCTCCACGAATTTAGCAATCACTAACCCTGTGGTTAAAAGCCCCCTGATATTTAATTTACAATTTGGAAAGTATTTCAGAAATACAGGAATTCCAACTCTCACCCATTTGGCGTAAGACTCACGCATCTCAGTGTCCTCACATTCTTTCACTCTATATCTCCTGACTTATTTTAATTAATTAAAGAAACAGGCCATTTTATTCCCATATTTATTTACTTTACTGGTTTAGTCATAATTTAGTATTTTATTTAGGTTGTTTATTTGATTCTGCTCTCAATTACCAACCCAAATTCCACATCTGACTGTTCCAGATGGAAAAATAAACAGCATCTATATTTAATTCAATTCAGTTTATATTTATATAGTGCCAAATTCACAACACATGTCATCTCAAGGCACTTTACAGTTCAACCAGATCATATAGTCAGAAATTGATACAAAGTTTTTCTATCTAAGGAAAACCAGTTGATTGCATTGACTCATTGACTCAAATACAATCCCTCACACTAAGCATGCTTGTAGCGACAGTGGAGGAAAAACTCCCTTTTAACAGGAAGAAACCTCCAGCAGAACCAGGCTCAGTGTGGCCGGCCATCTGCTGAGGCCGACTGGGGTTCAAGGAGACAGAAGCAGAGATACAAAAGCAGCTGTAAAAGGTGGCCCCGTCAGGAAAACACAAGTGCCAGACAGAGCGAGGCTCCAAGGCAGCTCCCATGCCAGAGGGCGAAGAGAGCACATCCACTCAGTCACGGTCAGAGAAGCAAGACCACACTGGAAAACAGGCGATCTCCAACATCTATAAACAGGGTGTTGATGGAAGCAGCACAGGCTGATGTTTCTCTCCAGGATGGCGTCACAGCCAAACAGGAACAGACGAGGCAAAGCTACTCTGAGGAAAAGCAGAGAGCAGAAGGTTAGAGATTGAACTAACAGATTCTGCAGAATAGGAGAACAGAGAGAATGAAGCAGAATGATGAAATGGGGGTCCCTATGTCCTCCAAAAGTCTAAGCCTATAGCAGCATAACTATAGAGATAGCTCAGGATGAACCTGAGCCACTCTAACTATAAGCGTTATCAAAAGGAAAAGTTTTAAGCCTAGCCTTAAAAGTAGACAGGGTGTCTGCCTCATGGACTAAAACTGGTAGTTGGTTCCACAGGAGAGAGCCTGATAACTAAAAGATCTGCCCCCATTCTACTTTTAGAAATTCTAGCAACCACTAGTAAACCTGCAGATTGAGGCCGAGGTGCTCTGTTAGGAACATAAGGAACAATCAGATCTCTGATATCAGATGGAGCTTGGCCATTTAAGGCTTTTATATGTGAGAAGGAGGATTTTAAATTCTATTCTTGATTTAACAGGAAGCCAATGAAGAGAAGCCAGGATAGGCGAGATATGATCTCTCTTTTTAATTTTCATTAGAACTCTGGCTGCAGCATTTTGGATCAGCTGAAGGCTTTTAACTACAGTTTGTGGACTTCCTGATAGTAAAAGAATTACAATAGTCCAGCCTTGAAGTAACAAATGCATGGACTAGTTTCTCAGCATCACCCCTGGACAGGAGATTTCTAATTTTTGCAATGTTCCTCAGATGAAAGAAGGAAATTCTAGAAACCTCTTTGATATGGGATTTAAATGACAGGTCCTGATCAAAAATAACACCAAGATTTTTTACTTTATTATCTGAAATCAGTTTAATCCCATCCAAATGAAGTGACTGGCTAATCAGCTTCTTTTTCAGAGACTCTGGTCCAAAGACTATAACTTCTGTTTTGTCTGCATTCAGAAGCAGAAAGTTAAGAGTCATCCAGGTTTTTATGTCTTCAAGACATGCCTGTAATCTATGTAATGGGTTAGCTTCATCTGGATTTATAGACAGATATAGCTGGGTATCATCAGCATAACAGTGGAAATTAATCCCATGCTGTCCAATAACTCTACCAATTGGGAGCATGTATAAAGTAAAGAGAATTGGTCCTAGCACTGATCCCTGTGGTACTCCACAGGTAACCTTTGAGCGTGTTGAAGATCTATCATTAACATGAACAAACTGAATTCGATCAGATAGATAAGATTTAAACCAGTCTAGTGCTGTTCCTTTAATTCCAACAAAATATTCAAGTCTTTCTAAAAGAATATTATGGTCAACTGTATCAAATGCAGCACTAAGATCCAACAGGACGAGCACAGATACAAGTCCATTATCTGAGGCCATGAGAATATCATTAGTGACTTTCACCAGAGCTGTTTCAGTGCTATGATGAGCTCTAAAGCCAGACTGAAACTCTTCAAAAAGTTCATTATGGTGTAAGTGATCGCAAACTTGTTTGGCAACTACTTTCTCAAGAATTTTGGATAAGAAAGGAAGATTGGATATAGGTCTATAATTGACCAAGTCATCTGGGTCAAGAGACGGTTTCTTAAGCAGAGGTTTAATTACAGCAACCTTAAAAGCTTTAGGTACATATCCCTGTAACAGAGATAGATTAATCACATCTAAAATGGAGGAGGAGATCAAAGGGAATACCTCCTTAAATAACCTGGTTGGAACTGGATCTAACATACAAGTTGAAGGCTTAGATGAAGACAATAATTTTGCTAATTCAGAAAGTTCAACTGGATCAAAGCAGTCTAAACCCGGTTCAGATTCCATGACTACCTCAGGTACAATCGCGGATAGAGGAGTGCTTATGATCTTATTTTTAATAAGATCAATCTTATTTATAAAGAATCCCATAAAATCATTGCTGCTAAGAGCAGGTGGAATGGACGGTTCAACAGAGCTATGGCTCTGGGTGAGTTTGGCAACTGTATTAAAAAGAAATCTAGGATTATTCTTATTCTCCTCTATTAATGAGGAGAAGTATGCTGCTCTTGCTTTACAAAGGGTCCTCTTATACAGCAGTAAACCATTTTTCCAGACTAGGAAGGACTCCCGCAGGCCTGTGGAGCGATATTTTCTCTCCAGTTTCCTAGCATTTTGCTTCAAAGTACGCAGCTCTGCATTAAACCAAGGAGCAAGCTTTCTATTTTTAACGGTTTTCATTTTCAAAGGAGCTGCGTTGTCTAAGGCAGTACGCAGAGAACTAGCAACCCCATCAACAAAATCATCAACC
Organism: Cyprinodon brontotheroides; assembly: GCA_018398635.1. NCBI lineage: Eukaryota > Metazoa > Chordata > Actinopteri > Cyprinodontiformes > Cyprinodontidae > Cyprinodon > Cyprinodon brontotheroides. Next base: position 6,043,400 of record JAGKQL010000044.1, on the reverse strand, counting down.
TGTGAAGGGGAATAAGCTATGCTTTTGCACTCTGCAGCACTGCTCAGCGACACAGAGGAGAGAGAAAGTGAAGCAGATTCTTTAAAATTTATAACTGCACTATCTGATAAAGATCTACTAAAATTGAACCTTCTTTTGGGGGAGGAGAACTCTGTTAAAGTAATCCTGAAGGTTATTAGAAAGTGGTCAGAGAGGACAGGGTTGTGAGGAAATACTGTTATTTCTTCACATTCTATGCCGTATGTCAGCACAAGATCCAAAGTATGAAGATGAGAATGTGTGGGACTATTCACATTTTGAACAAAGCCAATAGTGTCTAAGATAGCATTAAAGGCTGCTCTTAAGCTATCGCCTTCAATGTCAGCATGGATGTTAAAATCTCCCACTATGATGACCCTGTCAGTATTTAATACCAAATCAGAAAGGAACTCTGAAAACTCATCTAAAAATTCAGAGTAAGGACCTGGTGGACGATACAAAGTTACAAAAAGAAGAGGTTTTCTTGCCTTGAAATTTGGATCAGGGAAATTAAGGGTTAAATGTTCAAAAGAGTTGTAGGTATTAACTGTTTTGGGAGTAATCAGTAAGTCAGACTGGAAGATTGTTGCTACTCCTCCTCCTCGCCCAGAACTTCTGGGTATGTGACCTCTTGCTGCAGCCAGGTTTCTGTAAGGCAAAACAAGTCAATGTGATTATCACAAATCAAGTCATTAACTAGCAGACTTTTAGAGGAAAGAGATCTTATGTTAAACAGACCGCATTTAATTGTTTTAACTTTTTCCCCAATTGAAGTTATTTTTGATTTTAATTCAGATTATCATGATTTACTACCTTTGGGAATCTTTTGCATAATTTATTAGATTTTGGTCGTGGGCAAGACACCAGTCTGGATGGAGTAAAGAAAGTGGGTAACAGTAGAGAAGCTGCAGAGATGTGTGTTAAACTACAACTCTGCTTTCCTGGCTCCGCACCCTGGGTGGTCAGGGTTTTGGAGGACTAATAAATGTGGCCAGATTCCCTAGAAAGAAGTTGCTGCACCATCCAAAGTGGGATGGATGCCTCGCTCTCTCCGAATCATCGCTATAAGGATCCTTGTATTTGAAGCTGTTTTTCAATCCCTTGCGTTTTATCTTCTTTCCACCCTTGTTCTTCATCAGAACAAATAATGGTATGTTCTTGTTGAAGAAAACCTACAAAGCTTCTCAGTCAATTTAACCTCCAGATATATCTGAGCTATGGATTCATTGAGAATAGGTCATTTTAAAAAGTCTCCACCATTCATCTTAATGTAGGAATTAAATCCTGTTATTTATATCCTCTATCATTGTAATCATTATTATTAATGTTATCGTTATTATTATTATTAAATAATGTTATTATCATCATTATTTCCAATTGAGTCATTTGAACACCGTATAATTATTAACCAATAATTATGTTAAATAAATTTGCATATTTATTCCAGATCATGTCTTAAGATAGATTTACTTCTTTAAAGAATTGTAAATAATGTAAAAGTAAATTCAATCAGCCTAATTTATTTTTTATACAAGTTATTTGTGCTACTTTAGATTTATTTTCCCTTCAAGTTTAATTACCATAAATGTTAAGGTTAAGAAATAATTTTAGCATTTAGCATTTAAATAATGACACATTTCCTATGATTATTTGAAGAACATGAATCAATTAATGTTGTTGAAGCATAATCTGTTCATTTGATTTAATTTTTAAAATCTGTCTAATTAAACTTTATTTGTTGTGATATTTGAAAGCCATGTCAGACCCACTTTACCAATTTAAACAGCTGTGCATTCTTTAGGCCATTTAACTCCTGCTTTGTTTTGAAAACAGGTTAGGGGGAAGAATGAGCCACAGAAACTAGAAACTGTTCTTATTTTACAGTTTAACCCTAATTATTCCCTCATTTCTATTTTACCAAGACAAAAATAACTAAATTATCATTTCACAAATGGACAACATACAATAGGTAGAGTGGATCCACAGACACTACAGACAACATATAAGACACACAGATAAGACAAACAAAACACAAACAAATGGCCATAACATAAATAATTAAACGTAATTGTTGCATGCAAACCTTCATGTGTGTCAGGCCCTTTCTTTCACTGGTAAAATATCCCTTAGCTCGCCCATCTTTACCGAACCTCCTGTAACTGGTTCAACGGTAAAATGGACGCTTTTCTGTTTTCAGTCTATTTATACGCAGGTACTTTAACTCTAAACAGCGAATCAGTTACTATTCTGCTGTAAGCCAACCATTTATAACTTTATGTCAGGTGCTATTTCAGTCCTAATTCTGAAAGTTAGGATGTTTTTTTTTGTTTTTATCATACTTGATTTAAATACATTAAGCAGGTTTTAGGTTTTATTTATTTTTAAACATAGTTGTTTTTAAACGTGCCAAAAATTGTTATTAATATTATTTCACTCTCTCAGGAAAATATGCCACTTTGATTTAAATCTTTCAGGAATTTATTATTTATTTTTGCAAATCTATAATTTAAGGTAATAAACTCATAGCTTTTATATATTTTAGTTGCATTTTCCCAAACTTCATCCCATATATTTGGTTAACTGTAAGGTTTATTTATTTTAAACACTTAAGGGATGAAAATTGCTGTTTTCATTGTTTATATGTTTTAAATGATATACATGTGTATTCATATATTTTTGGAGGAAAGGAAAATCTAATTCTCTTAGTTTTCGTTATTTAGTGAAATCTAATTCAGATTAAACTGACACATAACTTTAGATTACTTTATTAGGTACACCTGTGTCCAACTGCTTTCGTTAACACTTAATTTCTAAGCAGCCAATCACATGGCGGCAACTCAGTGCATTTAGGCATGTAGACATGGTCAGAGACAATCTCCTGCAGTTCAAACCCGAGGAGCATCAGTATGGGGAAGAAAGGTGATTTAGAGTGACTTTGAACGTGGCATGATTGTTGGTGCCAGAAGGGCTGGTCTGAGTATTTCCAGAAACTGCTGATCTACTGGGATTTTCACGCTACAACCATCTCTAGGGTTTTACAGAGAATGGTCGAAAAAGAAAAACATCCAGTGGCGCGGCAGTTCTGTGGGCGGAAATGCCTTGTTGATGAAGCCAGAGAGGTCAGAGGAGAATGGCCAGACTGGTTCGAGCTGATAGAAGGGCAACAGTGACTCAAATAACCACCCGTTACAACCAAGGTGGGCAGAAGAGCATCTCTGGACGCACAGTACGTTGAACTTTGAGGCAGATGGGCTACAGCAGCAGAAGACCACACGGGGTGCCACTCCTTTCAGCTAAGAACAGGAAACTGAGGCTACAATTTGCACAAGCTCATGGAAAGTGGACAATAGAAGATTGGAAAAAGCGTTGCCTGGTCTGATGAGTCTCGATTTCTGCTGCGACATTAGGATGGTAGGGTCAGAATTTGGCGTCTACAACATGAAAGCATGGATCCATCCTGCCTTGTATCAGCTGTTCAGGCTGGTGGTGGTGGTGTCATGGTGTGGGGAATATTTTCTTGGCACTCTTTGGGCCCCTTGGTACCAATTGAGCATCGTTGCAGCGCCACAGCCTACCTGAGTATTGTTGCTGACCATGTCCATCCCTTTATGACTTGACAATGTACCCAACTTCACAGTGGCTACTTTCAGCGGGATAATGTCGCCATGTCATAAAGCTGGGAATCATCTCAGACTGGTTTCTTGAACATGACAATGAGTTCACTGTACTCAAATGGCCTCCACAGTCACCAGATCTCAATCCAATAGAGCATCTTTGGGATGTGGTGGAACGGGAGATTCGCATCATGGATGTGCAGCCGACAAATCTGCGGCAACTGTGTGATGCCATCATGTCAATAATGGACCAAACTCCTTGAGGAATGCTTCCAGCACCTTGTTGAATCTATGCCACCAGAGGTGGGTGAGGCAGTTCTGAAGGCAAAAGGGGTCCAACCCGTCACTAGCATGGGGTACCTAATAAAGTGGCCGGTGAGTGTATATTTACTGTTTATCCTATGGCATTACATTAGACATTTGCATAATATAAAGGTGCATACAAGAACATTCCTTTTTTAAGGCTAAATGCAATGAATATAAATAACAAAATTGGAACCTCAGACATTCATGGCAGGAGAAACAAATCAACCAAACCATTTCTTAGGCATATAAGTAAGATGGAACATACTGACAATATACGAGGTGTTTGATAGTGTTAATAGAGACCTTCATGTCATAGATGTCTCAGAAGATAAGGTAGAATAAAACAGCACATAGGGCAGGATCCATCAGGTTTTAGTGTATAAAAAGCATTGAGCCTATTTCACTGTACTTGCGGCTAAAAATGTACCAAGCGGATCTATCAACTTGGCGTGCTAAAAGGATTTGGTCTTTAAAGCGTGCTAAATAGCCTCTTAGCAAGCATTTTCTTCATTGCAAGATGCGAAAGCTGAATCTAATAAGAGAAAGTTATCAAACTTTTTTTCTTGAATAGTTGGAAGTCTATGGAAATAGAATATGAAATAAAAGAAAGAAAAAAAGAAAAATATATAATCGATCACTTTACCTTTACTGATTTCTGCACCAGGCATTTCAGTCCTGGAGCTCCCACCACCTCAGTCCAAAAAGGTCAGCCACTCCTCAAAACAACAAAAAAATTATTAAAAAAATAATTTAGCACCGGAGAGAACGAAAGTCTTATGTTGGTGCTCTCCTCCTTGTTTCCCGCACAAAAAATTCCCAGTGTCTCTGTCCTCATGGTTTTTGCACACACACACATTATGGAAGCAGGTTGCAGCTCAGGTGAGCTGTATTTTGGGTCAGGGGTTCAGAGCAGATGAAAATCCTTTTGTGTTGCTTTCCCCAGATTTTAACCCATCATTTCCATCCGGTGGTTTTGTGTTACGGATGTGTTACGAAGTATGCAGCTTTTCTCTGTTTTTATTTGAGCATCTTCTTCCGTTAACCACTGGTGATGCAACAGGTCCTCCACTGTGGGGCGCTCTTTTGGCCCATTGCCAGCACTTGGTTAGAAATTCTCTGCATGTTTCGAGAGACTTGTGTTGATCTTTTAGCTCATTTGAAAGATCTCTATCAAGAACCAAGCCCACCTGTTCCAGCAGTGTAAAACCCTTTGTGTTTTAAATTCAGGTGGTATATGGCTACCAGCTGTGTCCTCCCCTTGACAAAGCAACTTTCTATGTGATAAAGTTTTGGGACCTTTGATGCTTGAAGGTTTAATGTTAAGAATTGAAGGTTTTTGATTTTTAGCAGCTGTTTTATCATGATCTTGGCATGCGTTCATGCGTTATCGCGACCCTTGTGGTTTTAATGTAGTTAAAAAGGTCCTCAGCAGGCATAGGTCTCTCCATAACTACAATCCAGCTCCTCACCCATATCATACCAGTCTAGGATGGACGGTATGGCTGACTGCCCGGTGATCTGGTTGTTTTAGCTAAGCTTTAACATGATAGCCACCTCAATGGTATCTGCTTTCCTTTTTTCCTTGTATGCATTAAGATGTCATGTGTTTTTGGATGTGTTTAATGGCTGGAAGTAATTCATCATACACCCGATAACCAGCAAAAACAGATCCATAGCTTCCTTCTCAAGCTTTCTTAGCTCAACATATTTTTCCCTAAATTTGGCTCTAACGTAATCGCCTCTTTCCTCATTGTTATTCTCTGTCTTTGATCTCTTCTCATTCTGTGACTCTAGAAAGTCCCCTGCCTTTCTCTTTAGACTACTTTTCTTTAAATCTTGTTTTTCTGTTGAGTTATCAATTAGACAGGAGCTGCTGGGTGCTGGGGGACAGATAATAGCGGTAGAAGGGGATTCTTTAGTCAATACCAGTTCTTGGAGCCCTTTTATCTTTTTGTTTGGCAGTTGTTCTCCTTGTTCAAACATTTTCCTCTTTTCTTTTCTAACCGTACTGAACTGGTCCTGGTAGCTTGTGGAAGGTCCGTAACCCTCAGAGACCATAAACCTCTTTCTGGGGGTTTCATCTGTGGTGCTGTTTTTTCGTTTCCTTGGACTTTCCAGTGTCATTCTGCTGTTCTCTTGATATCTCATGAGGGCTAAAGTTTTACAAATGTCTGCAGAATCTGTAGAACCTTGTCTTTCGTATATTTTTGCCATTTTCAGTTTACCTTCAAACGACAGCAGTTTGAACACTCCTAACTTGTGTTAAGCCTGTGTTCAACTGGGAGGGTCTCGGAATTCTGACCTCACTATGACATCACAGGCTGTCTAGATTCTAGATGATGTCAATCAAAGAGTGACATCATCTAGAACATTCTAAATGTCTCAAAGGTAGAGTTGCCTAGCAACCACATAAATATGGACTTAGAGTTAGTCTTGACCTACAGAACATGACCAGAAAATCAAATCAATAATTCAACACAGGGCTTGGTGTTGATTTCCTCCAGGAAATACTTAGTTTGAGATGTAAATTGTAAATATTTGTCCAGGAGAATTATTTGAACTATTTTTGATTTCCTGAGCAAAACCTCAAGGGAAAAGAAAATGTTAATTTTCTGTCACAGTTTAAAACAGATTCAGAGTTTAGTTTAGCTTAATAGTACCAATTTAGAGCACATTAGCCGAGTCATTTACAAGGTATATTTACAGAGTCACTTCAATCAAATCATACATAGAGATTGATTAAATATTTCCTATTCTGAATAATTCCTGTTTTTGTTTCATTGATTGTTTTTGTATGAGATTTTCCTGGGTGCTATATTTTCTTTTTTGTTTCTTGGATAAAAGGCAAAAACTACAAATCTGCAATCTAGCTAATGTAAGTTTCAATCCAATCAATCTAATTTATTTATATAGCACATTTATATAGCACATTTAAAAAGCAAAAAGTTTCCCAAGTGCTGCACACGCAACCATAACTGTTACCTCCACCCCTAGGTAAATATAAAACAATAAATATAAATACAACAGTTTAAAACAATAAAAACAAAGCCACGGGGGACCACACAACACAACCACAAAACTTAACCTGACAGGTAAGACTTAAATTACTGAAACGCAATCCCCCTCACACCTACACAATCTCTTGGGCATACCAGGTAAAGGAATTGTGTAGTCAACTGTATCAAAACCAGTCATCGGGCGCAGGCCGGGCGCAACAGGCGCCGAACTGAGCTCAGGTAGACGCAGATGAACAACGACGGTCAGCGTAAAATAGACAAAACGCCTGTAACCACCAGCGCGATGACCGTTCAGCCAGGCTTTTAGGCGCGGAAACCTGCCGGCGACGATAATCAGTTGCCATGACATCGGCGAAGCTGACAAAATATCAATGGGTAACGGCTAAACACCGATAACTTTTAGGTAAAACGCTTTGTGAGTATTCGATAACAGCGACAACATATACTTTACGCTGAACATCTGAACGAAAAACGCCATTATATGCGGCTGCGGACAGCTACTGTATGGCAGTCGCAGGTGGCGGCTGACTCGACTGCATGAGCAAACTGCGGCGAAGGTATTTCAGCGACCACGGCTGTCTGCATTGTTCTGTCATCATCGTCTGACAGACACTGCGGTGATGTGTCCCAAAATACTGATTTGACTGTAACACCAGCATGACGCGCAATCTGAAAAACTCGGCTGGAGTTATCTTCACTACTCCTACGAGTCATGATCGCTATTCATGGTGTTAACAACAATGTTCCCAGGCTCGAGCTGTTTGTTACCACCTTCCCGCATATCTCAAATACAATCTGCTGACCCTCGAGAACGCTGTCATTAAAGCGCCGCCCTCTCAAACCGTCAAACACAGTGAGCACATGAAGTTGTAGCCAGCAAGGAGAGGCGGAGGAAATTGTTCCAAAGAAGGGGGTTTTTGTAGTTCGGCAGTCTGGCAGTATTTTGGTCATGGCAAGTCGGACCAAAACAAACCTCAGTCATCTGGAAAGTAGTAGCCGGGAACCAGTGAAAACCGGTCACGATAGCGAGCCAACTTTATCATCTCAGCGGCTCACAGCGCGGGGAAGTACGAGCTGTAGGCCCCGGCGGCGGCTCTCCTGGTCACTTTTCTGGTCACTTTTAGTTTATTCTTTGTCAGTATTTATGCCGCATAGCAGGTCTCTTAAGTTATTTTGCACTGCTTTAAAACAATTCTGTTATGGTTAAAAAAGTTGGTTAAATAAAGATTTGAGTCTGTGTTTTGTGTTTTTTATTAAAAATTAAATCATTTAGCAATATTATAAAAAAAGTCCAGGCAAGAGCTGCACATAAAATATGGTTTCAAATCCCGCTTTCAATAATTATCTATATCGATCCAATATGCATTTTTTTTATCGATAAGTTTTTCTCTGTCGCCCAGCCCTCTAATGTGGATCGTCTTTGGAAGACATTTTGTCCCGTACATGGCACTGCACTGTTGGGGAAGCGGCGGGGGATGTTCAGGCGTTGCTGCAGTCTGACTGCTAGTTAAAGCTAAAAGTTACACACTGTAAAGCTTTGGAGTGTAGATTCAAAGGTTTCTGACCTGACTGAAATAGGTCTACAGTAAAGTGCCATTTTCATCTAAAAAATGTAGCAACTGTGCAAAAATGCAGTTTGTATCGGCAGCCCTTTTATTGCATTTTCCCAACTATAACTTTATTCACGGTATCAAGAATGAGACTTGACTCAGTCAGGATGATGGCTCAACAGTTACGTGTTTCGGGATGTGAGTTCACAGTATGCAACTGTTCTCTGGTTATATATGAGTACTGTACACAGGAAGGTAGCAGGTGTGGGCTATGAGCTGATAAGCTGAGAAGAGTTGCAGTGGTGCTTATCAGCAGCCAGCAGGATCTTCTGTAGTGCAAAAGCACAAACTATGATCAAACTGTGACACCGTTGTGATATCTTGCTAAGGTTACACACCAATGAAGAACAAATTCACTTTTCCCCCAACATACTGTAAGAGCGCTACTGCGATTTCCAGGGACTCTGACAATGCTCTGTTGGCCAATTATATGCCTGCTGCTCCTTTTCCCTCCTTGTCAAATTGAACTCAAAATGTATTCAGGGATCTCTGCAGGACTCCAGTCTAAACAGGTGATGTGTGTATAAACAGTCACACTGACAATAGAAGTTGAGCAAAAAGTACATTTCTGATTTACATTCATGATAATGCTGTACTATTTTTTGCTGGCATTGTACTCTAGTACTGTAAATTTTGTATGTTGCTGTTTGCACAAAATGAAGCCTTCAGTCTCAGCAGCTTTTATTTTTTGTCATAGACACCCTGTAGAATGAAGAACATAATAACATAATAGAGAAGCTGATTGTCTTGATTGACTTTATGTTGAGATATTTGTGAAATGTTTTTAAGTCATTCATGAAATCAAATGGCTTTGTTGTGAAAGACTTGTTTTGACAGAAATGTCAGTTTTATTTTTCATTTGGGATGACAAAAGAGGCATTAAGCCTTTAGATCTTGCCAGTCCACAAAAAAACTGTGTTACAGAAATATAAATTCAGCATAAAAAATTATGATAATTTAGCCTCCAATTTTTCCTCTATGCTGTCCTGGAAGGATAGAAACATATGTGACATGCCATAAGTGATGTAGGAGCAAGTTGGCATAACACAAACAGAAAAAAAGTGTGAAAAAAGTGAGTTTCCTTTTACTGCATGATGTGCAAATTGAAGATACTCAGTGCTCTGCTTTGGGGCTTTTAAAATTGCACATTTCGTGTTAAAATTTCATGCATAATACACAGCTGCCCCCGCATCTGCATACCTGGACTTTTGTTTTGTTTGCGTTGCTTTCATTTGTAATTTGTCCGAATCCAATTTTGCATCCAATCCGACACGGTAGTGGCAATTGGCACTCTTTGAAAGTCAGTTAACAGTTTAACTTTAACAGTGAATTGCAGTTCTAAACAAATTAGTTTTTAATTCCGGCTTTCAGCACTTTTACAGTCTTATGGGAGTTTATTCCAGATAGGTGCAGCATAGGAACTAAATGCTGCTTCTCCATGTTTGGTTGTAATTCTGGGTGTATAGAGTAGGCTGGAACTAGAAGACCTTAGTGGTCTGGGAGGCTGATACTCTGACACTGATTTTTAGACTAACAGGAGGATTTTAAAGTCTGTACTCTGAGCTACAGGGAGCCAGTGGAAGGACTTCAGAACCGGGCTGAGGTGCTTTACTTTCTTAGTTCTAGTGAGAACATGGGCAGCAGTGTTTTATGTCAGTTTCAGATGTCTGAAGAATATTTAAGGCAAACCTTTGAAGACACTTTTTGCAGTAATAAATTCTACTATAAGATAAACGCATTAATTAGCTAGGCCTGTGATTCTGCAGGACTACATTTTAACAAGAAAAATTCTGTTGGTAGATAATGAAGCAATTAGAGACATGAAGAGTAAACTAATGGAAAGAAGATTATGGGGCAAATCCCTCTACAGTGGAACAGAAGATATACAGTTAACATACTGAAATGATACTAAGCTCTAATTATACTTTGATCACAGGGATAGGGGGTCATATAATTACAGTGGTTCTGTACATCTTTATTCACCTATCTTTTCATCCATCCATATAGATAAACATGAAACAACTTTCAAAATTTCAGAGGTGAGCCTCTATTTTCAGTACTCAATATACTTTACTTATTGAATTAATTTTAAATATCTCATTCTAGATTATCTACATCTAAGCATTTTTAAATTAGTTATAATAAACTAAAGTTAAATGATAAATGATTGCCTTAATCCTTAACAATAATAAATCATTAAGGATTTAGAGAAAGGCCTGTTGTCTCCATTTATTTTCCCTTAGTGGGGAAATTTGTAATTTAAGTTTTTCACTATTTTTAACTATTTTAACCATTTTTTGCTTCAGGGAAAATAACAGTTTTAATTTCAAACCTCTGCCCTTTACGGTTGCTCTATAAAGCAAGGCTTGACAAAACGAGAAAGAGACCAAAACCAAAGCATAAAGATCTGAGAGAAAATACTCAAGAAAGGGAAAAAACAGGTCAAGATTAGACTCTTTCCCTGAAGCTACTATTAATAGCTGCAGTCGCCTGCTGGCATGACTGAAGAATAACAACTGATGATTAGATGTCCCTGTTTTCTAGCTACAGTATCAAAGTTAGTACTATATTCCCAGAATATGATATGAAGTAGTATTATTACTGTAGGGATCTGGAGGTTTGTCTACTTTCTCCACCAAAGGGCGGACAAGATCTCTCCTGAGGGCATGAGCTGACTTCGACACCTGTTTCCCATCTGATCATCCAGAGCCCTACTTAAGGAGGAGGAGGCTGACACTTCCCTACCAGAGTGCTTGACCTGAGCCAGAGCCAGCCTCTCAGATCTGAAATCTGATTTTTGTTAACAGTCTGACCCTGTGTTCTTCTGCCTCTCAGATCCTGACTTATCTGGATACCTGCCTGATCCTTGAGAAAACAAGCACGGCTTCCTGGAACCTGCCGCAATGCAGTCACTCGCTTCCTCCTGGGCATTTCTCCAATATCGCGTTCTTGGCGTTCGTGTGCTGCGTGACCTTGCGTCATCGGCGCCCCTCAGCCAGTACCGTTCAATTCTCAGAAGCGCCAGATGAGAAGCGCGCAAATCCCGGATGTTGTTCTCACCCGCCCTCTTTGTCGAGCATGCATCAGAGTAGACTTTTGGGTTCTTCAGACTGACGCTTTCCCAGAATGCCCGTGGCGCAGCTTCATTTTCTCTCCCTCGTTCCTTTTGAGATTGATCCACTTTTCTGCTGCTGTTGTTCTTCGAAAGTACGTTTTGAAATCGTTTGGGCTGATAACATTATACATTTAAAACTCCCTGTGTGGCCTGTTTACAGGGTTGACTCGCGAGAAATAAAAAAAAATCTGGCGTTGGCGGTTGGGCCATGACACCAGGGGCTGTGCAGCTGGGCTCATGTTACCCGTCTGTAGTGCACTATCACCGGGTCTGTGCTTATGTGGTAATTTCCTTCGTTCTGATATGGCGGTTTTGCTTTAATTCGACCGCGTCCATTTGTTTTGTGTTTATCTGACTGCCTTTTGCTGCTTTATTAACTCAATACTTGCTGGAATAAATTGTAAATGTCTCCAAAGGACAACATTAACATCCAGATAACATCCATCATGGCTGAACGTGTGGAAAAAACGCATAACTGTAAGCAGAAGAAGCAGTTAGTTATCAGCTATTATATAGATTGCAAAATGTGTTTGGTCAGTGTAAAGTAATTCATAATTTACATTTATATTTTAAACAGGGACCACAGAAGAAATCCAGGCCCTTATAAATTGGCGCACTGAAAATGAAAGCCTTTTTACTGGAAAAAGGAACTCCTCCAAAACCGGATGGGAGTGAGTAATTTTAATTTATGTCTGCCTAAATGTCCATCTTCAGCTCTTGTAACTCTAAACTTGTTTTTTTTATTCAACTAGTGGTTTTGTGAGAGCTTCTGGCCTGCAGGTCAAAGCAAAGCAGGCCAAGAAGAAGTGGCACAATTTGGTCCAAAAATACAAGGTAAAAATAACAAAACTCCCTGCATAATATTAGCTCACGTTATGTATTATTCACACCACATTTCTGGTATTACCACAGAAAACCCAGTGTTGAGGGATTGTACAGATTGACTAAAATGACAAACCATTTTTCAGGAGCTCCGAGACCCACCTACTGGGCAGGGGGTTGAGGCTGGTGGTGTGACTGCTGCCACCATGGCAGTGGTATGAGGTGCTTGATGCTGCACTCCAGGGGCAGCACAATATCAGTCCGCCCCTGGTTGTGGCCAGCAGCTCGTCTGACTCTGCCGGTGGGGGGGTCACGACCTCAGCCTCTACCCCTTCCTCAACATCAGGAAGGACAGAGAGGCAGGCCAGGAAGAGAAGCAGTGAGGTCCTGCTTGACTTCCTGAAGGAGCAGGCTGAGCGGGATGAGGAGAGAGAGAAGGCAGCCTTGGCTAGGGAGGAAGCCAGGGACAGAGAGGCTTCTGAAAGGGCCAATAAATATTTGGCCCTATTTGAAAAACTTGTTCAAAAGTTATAAATCAAATATCTAAATGTTTTTCCTTTCTAAGTGAGTTTCTTCTTAGTGAGGACACAAATAATAATTGAGAGGAGAAAGAGAGGGAAAGAAAACTAGTAACGGTATATTAAAAAAAGACATTTATTCAACTTTTGAACAGATTCAAGGTTTAACATATTCAACAATTTATTAACAGTTACTATGGTTTAAAACAAAGAAATAACTTCTATTAACATCTTACACAACTAGACAACACCTACAAACATACAATTAAAAATAGTTGGAATGGAAATGTTCTGGTTGTTGACATTTAACATATTTTCTACAGGTGGCGAAATAAACCGGCATGGTTTTTATGACTACATCTGACTGGGGTTGCAAGATTCGGGATAGCCAGTCATCATTCATTTAAACCCATGCAGCCAGCGTGCTTGGGCACGTAGGAAATCTGGGCGCCAGTGGGCGGGCATGGCTGCTGTCTTCAACGCTGGATGGCGGCATCCTGCTTCTGGATCCCTCCTTTCCTCCTCCATGCTCAACCTGGTCATCTGCCTCAACCTGCCAACCAACCTGGAGGTGCTGGCAGCGGCGACCAACGCTGAGACAGCATTCGGGCGGACCTCCAGCACCCTAAAGAAAATGGAACGCCACCGTGTCTTCAGACCACCAAAGGCACGCTCAATGATGTTTCTTGCCTTGGCGTGATGCCTGTTGTAGCGTGCCTCCACTTGACCTGTACCAAATTTAAAATTAACTTTTAATTAAGGTAATATGCTAATATGTTTTAATGTTTTATCCAATTAATATAATCTTGGTATTAATTTTTGTATCATTGTTGGCTCTATTTATGGACAAGAAGGTAAAAGATCTTACTGGCAACTGGCTGGCGATAGGGGGCGTCAGGGAGGGTGATGACTGCGGAGGCGGGTATCCACCATCACAGTGAAAAAAGCCCTCAGGTGGGTATAAAAGCGTTTTTATACAACGGCAAAGCGCCCGCGTACCCGTGAGTCATGGACAGAGCCGACATTGCCGATGTAAACATCCAAAAACTTTCCACAATGCGTCACACACACCCTGCAGTATTATTGAGGGAAGAGTTTTTCTGTTTATGTAACACCTTTTCTGTGGCTCTGCAGGTGGAACAATGCGCACATGGCACCCATCAATGCACCAACTGCTGCCTTAAAGGCCTCGTTCCCGGCAAGGTGTGCAAAACCAGCCCCCTCCCTCCAAATCTTGTTCTTTGGGCAGAACAATGATTTTTGAATGATACCCATTAGGGGGTGTTGACAATTCTGTGCACCACCACGGCACACACAGTGGACTGGGGGCATCCCAAAGATGTCAGCTGTTGCCTATATGATGCACATATTTTTGTTGGCAGCCAGTAGAGGTCACCAGCACCTCTATCTCCTCAATGCGGCCATCCATGGGCCTTCTGGATGGGCAGCAGCTGAAGGAGGAAGGGGCGATGGTGGCCCTGTTTTCAGCCTGAAGGCTGGTTTCAGGTCCCATCATTAAACAAAGTTTGGAGGATTGGCACTGAGGTGTTAATCCTCCACATATTTTGTTGCTGTTTGTTCAATGTAAATAAAAATGCCAAATGTTACCATAATTGTTTTTTATTCTTACCTTTTCACCTGCTGAAAAACCATACTTGGTTAACATTCAGATTCATATAATTCTCAAAGAAAGAAAACCACTACGGTAAAATAGTGTTGTAGTTTTATACTGGGTCCCATTCGAATATAGTAAATTTAACAACTGGCTCCCCTTCACTTGTATTTTTTACAATTTAATGTAATCTGAATTTACTGCACAGAATTTATAATCACTGTAAAGGTGGCCAGACATAGAAATGACTCGTCCTTTCTTAATATTCAATGCTGTGAAGGTCAGTGGGTGCAAATAGCTTAACCCTACTGCCATACTGTTACTAATGTGAATATTGGGTTTTAGTTCTAATTATTTATAGATGAATAGTCACAATTTTAAAAACCATTGATTATGTGTTTAATTTAGGCATCCTCAAAATGGTTTTTAAAAGATAAAAAGTAGGAAATAGGCTTTCAATCTTAAAATCCTGGACCAGTTGGCAAAGAAACGGACTTGTGAGCAGCGTACTCGCGTTCTCGTGAATTGAGAAACGCCCTCTCTCTGTCTCTGCCCTCAGCCTGCCGACCAGCCTCTGGACCCACAAGGTTCCCCCCTGCTGATCAGATAACCCTCTGAGCAGGTATAAATCAAAGTCACAGTTAAACTGCAAGTTTCCTGGATCCACTCTAACAGATCTGTCCTACTCTAGTGGCTTCCCTCCCGTGACCAGTCCGACGAACCCTGAACCTACAGTATGCCTTTGCTTGTGAAATTGTTAAAATAAATCATTTAACCCTTGTCTGAAAGAGTGTTTCTGCATGTGGGTTAGGCATACAGACTAACATGTCAGTACTCAACTATATTTTCCTGACATTTTTTAGGATGAATAATATTAAAAATGTGTATCTCATGACCCTCGGTAGCCACTGCCCATCACCCATGGAACATAATCGGTTAGCGTTTCTCTCCTTTTCTTCTGATTTTGATCACCGCTATTTATCTTCAGGCAGCCTAAACTCAACTATCGCGTAACCCAGTTTTGTCAAAGCCCTACAATGGCCCATCCCGATTGGGCCAGTCCAGGCTGCAACACCCTGTAGTCCGAGGAAGCCAGTCCTCAGGCTAATGCCGTTAGGGTGTGATATTTATTTTTATTGTTTACACCCTAGTTTTTTTAGGTGGCTAGCGAACATCCTTTATAGTTTTTCCTGACAAGTGGCTTTTTCTTTTGTTCTTATTTCCTCCTTCAGACCTGCTTCTGCCCTGTTTGGGTTGTTTAGTTTTTTTTTTTTTGGACTCCTGCCTTCTGTTCTGCCTTTACCCCTCCATTTCCCCAGTTAGGCATTTTTTTATTGATTGGTTTTCTTTTTGGATTTGTTTGAGCCAAAGAAGGGGCATCTGAAATCCGCCCTTAAGGGGAGGAGGGTTCTATTATCAGAGACACTGGCTGTTATTTAAAGCGATTTGCTAATTTCCTGCACCTGTTTAGCTCTACCCTGTTCCTCATCAGAACCACCTGTTCGCGGTTTCCTAACTAAGCTTCCTGTTTCCCAGTCCAACAGCGCCAATTTTTCCTGAGCCATTGGTTTAGAGCAGAGTTTTTGAAGCCCTGGTCTCCAAGGCACACTGCGAACTGTGCATGTTTTGCGGATCGAACATGGCTGGTCCAGCACACCTATTGATTCGAATGATTGCAGTTCAGCAAAGCCTGATAATCTGCTATCAATTGATAATAGGTGATGTGACAGCCTGAGGAAGCTTATCCCCTAAATCATACTGGGGCGGTGTGCCTTGAGGACCAGGATTGAAAAACACTGGTTTAGAGAGTTATCTATGAAACTTTGAGTGAACGATTGTCCGACCTTGACCTGTTTGTGCCTTGGACCTTTGATCCTCCTTGCCCATCTTATTAGTTCACCTGCCTGTCTCCGGTCTCCTGTCAGCTCTGCAGCCTGTTCCTGGGGTCCATCTTCAGCAAAAATCATCACAATCGTTACATATAAAGAAACTGACATTAGAAACAACATTATTAAAAATGACAATCAAAACAAAACTTAAAGACATACACTTTGTCCTAGTTAAACATAATTTCCTTATTAATTATATATACATTTCTTAAGATTTAATTTGGGTACACAATTTTGTATAAACTCATATTCTGTGGCAACATATTCCTCAGAGATGGCCGGTATATAGATGTTCATTTTTAATGCATTAGTTCAGGCAGAGTAGTCAGGTTGTTTAAGCCGTGTCTGTTGTATCTTTTGTGTGGGGAATCCTTAGTAAAACAGCTTGTCTACACTATATTGCCAAAGTTTTTAAGGGTTCAACTATAGCTTTAGAACAAATGTCCCACAAAGGTTTAAAATTTGTGATTGATGTTTCTTCAAAATCTGTGCAGGCTGGAGTCAAGTTCATCCACACCAGACTGTTTTTTATGGACCTTGCTTTGTGCACTGTGGTGCACAGTCATGTTGGAACCAAACTGTTCCCACAAAGTTGGGAGCATGGAATTGTCAAAATGTCTTGGTATGCTGAAGCATTCAGAGTTCCTTTCACTGGAACTAAGGGGAGAAGCCAAGCCCAGCTCCTGAAACAACCCACACCATAGTCCCCACCAAACTTTTACGCAGCGCAATGCAGTCAGACAAAAAGTACGTTCTCCCACAGCAACCGCCAAACCCAGACGGTCCATCAGATTGCCAGATGGAAGCGCGGTCGTCCTCCAGAGAGCGTCTCCACTGCTCTAGAGTCCAGTGGTGGCGTGCTTTACACCACCGCATCCGGCGCTTTGCATCACTTGGTGATGTATGGCTTGAATGCAGCTGCTGGAACCATGGAAACCCATTCCCATGAAGCTCTCTAGCGCACTGTTCTTGAAGGCTAATCTGAAGGCCACGCATGAAGTTTGGAGGTCTGTAGTGATTGACTCTGCAGAAGTTGGCGACCTCTTCGCACTATCGCGTCAGCATCCGCTGACCCGGCTCCGTCAGTTCACGTGGCCTACCACTTCGTGGCTGAGGTGCTAAATTTCCCAAACACTTCCATTTCTTATAATACAGCTGACAGTTGACTGTGGAATATTTAGGAGGCGAGGGAAATTTCCGCGACTGGATTTACGTTGCACAGGTGGCATCCTATCCCCAGTTCCAGCTGGAATTTACTTTGAGCTCCTGAGAAGCGACTACATTCTTTCACAAATGTTTACTGAAACGGTCTGTTCCATGCCTAGGTGCTTGAGGGTATACACATGTGGCCATGGCATGGAAGTGAGTTGGAACACCTGATTCAAATAATTTGGATGGGTGAGTAAATACTGCTTTACAAGCAATATAGTGTATCTTTGACTTTCATCCACAATGGCTCTGATGCAAGACAGCAAAATCTGTTTGAAATGTACATCCCAGAGCCAGTCTAGCTGCCCGATTCTGAGCTATCTGAAGCCTGCAGAGTTCTTTTGGAGCAGCATTTTAACCACATAATAGAGCAGTAGTCCAAGTGACATATAACTAAAGACTGTATTACCATTTTCCTTGTTTCTATTGACATATACAGTACTTGGAATTGCCTCTTTTTAATCTGATGTTTCTGCTCATTTTAGTCACATTATTAGTAGGTTGACACCAGGACATTGTTTGATCTAAAGTAACACCCAAAAGTTGAAGCTCAGTCACCTGCTGTATAGATTGATGATTTAAAGTTAGATTTAACATTGGTACGTCTCTCATGGCATTTTTAAAGCCTAACATCATACAATTTGTTTTAACCTGTTCTGCACTACCCACTCATGTACCAATTCTAGTTCTTGTTGTAGGATATTACTAATCTGATACTGATCTGATGAGACATATACAGTTGTGTTATCTGTATAGACAGTCATACAGGCTTCATGCAACACATATGAGATATCATTCACATAAATACTGTAAAGCAAGGGACCAAGACAGCGGCCCTGCAAAATTCTGCACACAAGGGTTACAGTGTCTGAAAATTAACCATAGAAAGTAAAAAAAAAATTAAATTAAATTAAAAAACTAAAAGTGCCATAAATGTGGTCAGAACTTTACAAAGCTCTCATAAGGGGCATAAATGTTCTAATATTTAATGAATCTTTTGAAACCATTGTTTTTCCATCATGCAGTGATTAAAACTAATTACATTGCATTTATTGTTGCTTTTCTCCATCCATCTTTCTCCTGCCCATTTGACAGAAAATACAATCTGAACTGTGGCAAAATGTCAGCTAACAGGTTACATCTCATTCAAGCCTTATGAAAACATGACATCTACTATGTGAGTGTTTCATTATACTTTTCCCTGCACAGCAACACACACGTTGTTTGCCTGCGGCTCCCTCACATGCAGACACGCAGTCAAACCTCCCTGTTATTGGTGTTAGTAACTCATACATAAACATGAATTACGATAAACAGAACCGCTTTTGGTGAGATGTTTAAACAGGGAGTCAGGCAGCCTGACAGGCTCACCATCAGGGTCTAACACCAAACACAGAGAAGATATGCAGGCATCACAGTCTGAAAATGTCAACATTCAATCTGTACTTCCCTTTTCTGGTGCTTACTATCCATACATATTAAAACCATTTAGTTTTACAATCATTTTCTTCCTAATTTTATTCATTTACTGGGTCTTTTTTAGCTTGAGCAGGTTAATAATTATGTGCTGCTGGGTGTGCCTGTGAGCTGACCTCTTCGCCAGACACCGCTGTTTAGTATTCCAGTCCGAGGCAGATTTTCAGCGGCCAATCATCTCACAGTCTTACCATTTCAACACACACACACACACCAACACCCAGATATAAATTTTATCATGCTGCTACATAATTTTCTTGCAAGTTCAAAGGCAGAGTTAATCAACCCTGATCAATGTTCATTTTATGGCCACAAAGATAAAATGATAAAGCTATACATAATATTACCCAAAGATTAGAAGCTTTTTGTCTTTTAGCTGATAGCGTCACCGAGCTGATTAAGTCTGTCAAAGTTCCTGACCCATAGAGAGCCTGGAGGAAGATAGGTTCTCAAATTACCTCAGTGTGGTGTGTGCTGGAAAGAAAAAAAACCTGGGTTATCATGGTTCAACAGTGATGTGGCAATTATATGGTGGTGTTTTTGGTAATTGTTGCTGCAATATGCAAATAAAAAAAAAGTAATTAAACTGAATCCTTCTAGATTTTATCTAGTATCCTTAAAGCACTATGGTATATTTTCGATTTGATAGTGTAAAACATCATGTCTTGTTAAGTAGACGATATAACTTCACCGAACAAGTGCATATGTGATCTATTCTCCATTTAAACCAGGTATACATTACGTTTTTCATGTTTTTGTTTAGTTTTGTTTGAGTGTTTGAAAGTAAGCAGATGCTAGAAGGGGATTAGTCCACTGAACAACTGCAAAGTGAGGAGGTAACGTTGGACCTGCCTCCCCCAAGAAGAGCGACGTAATTATTACTGAGGCTTATTCCAGGGCAACATGCATCTAAAATTGATTCCAGCACAGAGAGTCTTCCAACAGTGTTGTCCAACCTTGGCTTTATTTTAAAAGACTTGTCCTCTATAGTTGGTTGAAAAAATGACTCCTGGAGTTCTGGTGCCATCTTTGTCTCCCCCGAAAGGACAAGCTTCTAGCTTTCAAAACTCCCCCTCAAATCTAAAACAAGCTATTTAGGACAGTTGCTAAATGCTACCTTTTTCACATGTGAAAGACATTAGTAAAAGCTTAGCTTGCTTTTACAAAAGGGCTACAAGTGAGTGTTGGGATCTTGAGGCTTGTCCACTTTCTCCACCAGAGGGCGCCTGAGATCTTCCTCCTGAGGGCATGAGCTCACCTCTACACACCTGTTTCCTGTCTCCTCATCAAGAAGGCCTATTTAAGGAGGAGGAAGCTGACACTTCCCTGCCAGAGTGTTTGCCAGTATTGCTTAGCAAAACCTGAGCCAGCCTGCCTGATCTAAGACCGTGATTTAGTGAACCTGTCTGACCCTGTTTCTCTCTGCCTCACAGATCCTGACTTTCCTGGAAACCAGAAACTTCTGGAGATATAAATCTCTGCCTGAATCTGCCTGCCTGCACTCGGTCTCTGCCTGCCGACTAGCCTCTGGACTCACAAGGTTCCCCACCTGCTGATCTGAATCCTCTCTGAGCAGGTATTTGTCCCTGTCATCAGTAAACTGCAAATTTCCTGGATCTATTCTAACTGCTCTGTCCTCCTCAGTGGTTTTCCTCCCGAGACCAGTCCGAAGAACCCAGAACCGAGCATCATCTTTCATTGTTATCATTGTAAATAAATCATTTAACTTTTCCTCTGTCTTAAGAGTGGTTTCTGCATGTGGGTTAGACGCCTTGAACCCAACATGACAGCGAGAGTCAAACATGATTAACATGCATAACGGTCATCTCGACAACAACACTAATCTCCAACAATACCTTTCCTTTCACTGCAACTGCCACCAAAAGGAAGAAACCTGGATCCAGAGAAGGGGAACTCCATCCTTGACAGCTTTGACATTTCAGCATGATGCAAGAAGTTCTCATAAATCTAATAATGATCAAAAGTATTTGATTCTGGGGCATTAGTAGAGAGGAATATAAAAGTTGCAGGACAGTTTGACAGCTCGTAATTACAGTACAAAGCTGACTTTAGAGTATTGTTGAACCATGGAGTCCATGAGTAAACTGGAGTTAAAAGTTGCAGTTGAAAAAACTCAATGTGGCTCCAAACCTCTCCCAGAAGATCAAGCTTCTCCACTCTGAGGGAATGCCCTGTGGTTAATTACAGGCACTTGTATCCATTGGTGAATAGTTTTGTTAAAGATTACTAAGTCATTACCAAGAAGCAATAGCCAAACAGCAATCTCTCTCAGAAATTTCTTTATGAATAACAGCCTGTTACCCCAGGCTCACACCGATGCGGTGCGGTGGGTGCGGCGCCGCAGTGATTCCAAGTCATTAAAAAGATGTAAACCTCTCTCACCAGCTGCTGAAGCTGTCCAAGGCTGCGGTTACCGAGACACTCGGGCGCTGCAGAAAAATCCGCAAGAAGAAAGCTATCCTTGCGGCGTGGCGGGAGCTCCTCCGCCAACAAGCTCTCGCAAAAATCCTTTATTTGGGGCGTGTTATCGCTCGTGAAGTTACGTGAACTCAAAGCGTGAACTTCTGTTAAATCTCCGACCTGTTGCTGGAGCCGCTTACGTACACCGCACCGTAGTCAAAAGGGCTGAGCGGTGTGAGAGGGGTGTGCGGGAGTTCCGCGGTCTCCGTCGGGCTTTCGGTAACTGCACCGGGCGAGTGTGAGCAGGGGGTAAGGTATGTTTTTAAGAAAGATGGAGTGGATTTCATCATGTTCTTATCCCTAAACTAGACTAGTAATATTCATCTATACTACCGAGTAAAATGGAAAGATAAAAGAAAAAATTAAATCAACAAGAAAATTTGTGAACAGGAACAAAAATGGTAATTAAAATGAGACTAATAAAAGGATAAAGTAATGTCAGTATATTCTTTTGAGGAATTGTGATTGAAATAGTTTGTGGCACCTTTAAAGCAAAGTGCAAAATATTTTAGAGTAAACATTTAAGCAGTTAAACACCACAAACAAAACACAATAAATCCTATAACATTTTTCTATGACCAGACAAAACATGATCGTCTATGAGTAATAGATGGGTTCATATAAGAGGGCGGGAAAGCAGTTGCACACAGTCAGCAACTGGCTTGCTACACAAGCTGCAGTCCTGCTTCTATGTTACTAGAGATATATTTTGGGGGCAGTTAGTTTTATTTTTAGCCAGGGTACAGTTGAGGATAGTACAGGATCAAGAAAATCACACATGTCCTCACCAATAATACTGGAGAGCTTCAGGCAGAGAAATGGAGAGCTGCTGTGCACCAAGATTTGTTGTTCTATAACTTCACAGGGACTCCTGCTGTGAAATTCAATGTTCCTACAAGCTGTTATGAAAATGGTTTAATGTTGTGCATTCTGGTATTTAGAGTTTTTATAAGTCTCTCTTGTCGTCTTTTTTGTTAAATGGGTTAAATACTGTCAAAGGAAATACATACCTAACATCTAACCCTAACCTACCCTAATCTAAATCTTTAGCTTACATTGGTTAATCCCATAGGCAAACACGATGTAGAACATTACGGGCTTAAACTCATTGCTGCAATATGCATGCTATCTGGATATATCAACACCATGTATAAGCCCTTTGATGCACCTGTTTGGTCCAGATCTTCTCTCACTATATAGTGAAAGAAGCCATCAACAGGCCAAAATAACTAGGCTGAAATTAGTAGGAAAGGAAAAGGCATAGAAATGGAGGGAAACTGCCTGCATGCTGCATTTTTGTTCTTCTTATTTGTGCTGCTATTACAGCAGCAATATTACTGTTATACTCATGAAAAGCTCATTTAACCCAGATTTTGCAACATTTTCCTATATTTTTGTAACTGCTTTGGTGAATGCGTGCTGCAAGCCTTGTAACACAACGTCTATCTCCCTACCTCCATACCACCTCATGCCATTTCAATATATTGACTTGGTTTTTCAACAACAGCAAAATCAGAGAATGTTAGGAAAGAGATGACATCAGGAAGCCCATGCTAGGCCTTAGCCTTTTTCCAGTAATATTTACAAAATAGCACAAAAAATCACTTTCTGTATGCTGTTACATGTACATGTCAGTTTGTGAAATTCAAAAAACAATCCATACAACTCACCACCTTTAAATAAAACTAACTCTTACTGACATAGCAGCTTATCTGCATCATAAACTCTTCCGAAACAGAGAAAGCAAATTTAGGAGCATTGTCTGCAATCAGGAAGTAATCTAGCTAACAATACCTTTATTCTTAAATACCATTTTTTTCACATGAGATGGATTTAATCTTTGTGACCCAGATATAGGCAAAGCTTGTGACTCTCTTTTCAAAACTTCTTTTTGACTGAAGATTGTCATTACCCCTCAAACTTTGGGTTAATGTGTCTCTATTGCGTTTAGGCAGACTAGAGTGAATTAGAAGGCCTATCAGGGCTATCTTTAAGATTACTTATATAGATGTTTGGACACACTGTATTATATTATACAGTTTACTATAATAATTATTCAAAATAATTATAAACTACTTTTTGGAAGTAACAGTTTATATTTAAGTCTATTAGTATTTATAAAACTCATATATAACTTTGATACCCAGTAGATTTAATTTTTTTTATAAAATTTTTGCATCTTCATATCGCATGCTTTACTTGAAAGAACAATATAAGGATTGCTTTTAATGACTTCAATAGTTATTGAAAACCCATACTTTTTAAGATTTCATTTGTAAGGAATGAAAACATCACATTGTTTTCATGTATTATCAAAGCCAAAACTGGAAGCTGAACGATCACAGAGAAAACATGTCCTTTGTGGGTCAACAATTAAAACACATTCAGTTACTACGACAATAAGAAGTCATGCTTTGAAAAGATGTTTTAGACTGTGATTCATACGTATCTAAATGAAAAACAGAACATATAAATACAAGTATCAAGAGAAGACTTGAAAAGCAATAAAATCAGGCAGGTGTCATCAAAGAGCAGATGGGGGGAGAAACAGATGACAGTAGTGCCTGCCTTTAGAAACCACAGGGGGAGGTAGGTAACAAGGCTTAGGATTTTGATGTTGGAAAATGTATTGGAATATGGATAAAACCCTTTATGACAATCACATTAACACATTTTTTTTTTAAATTCCTCTCAGGTTTCAAACAGGGCTTACATTGCAGCAATCCTCACCTGGGGTGTTTTTTTATTTTTTATAAAACCCTTAAAATGTTTCTTTATTTAAATATCACCATAAAATAAACACACAATATCATTATGGAGAATATTTGTTATAACTTTTATTATTTATTATTATCATCATGGTCATCACTATTCTTCAAGTTTAGCTGTGTAACAAACTTTTCTTGGCTGTCAAAATATGTTGCTGAAATATAATTTTTTTGCATGAAAAGAAACTAAAAACAATACCGTACAGAAAGGTAGCAGAATAAAATACAACATGAGAAAGAAAATAATCTAAAATAAACAAATAATCTTCCCTACAAAAGCCAGTCAACATAGAAGAGACAAACTTCTACTATAATATACTGATTAAACATTAAAATGTGCTGTATGTATTAGAGTGTATATGGGTATTGCCAGTCAGTATCAAACTAGCCTTGGTTAACACTGTTTACCCCAAATTCTACACCCACTCTGTACCTATGTGTGTCTGCGTCTTGTCCCTTCCTTGGCAATAAGAACATAATAAATGGAGTGCAAGCAACAAATCCTAAGACACATTATGACAAAGACAAAACACGTGATAAGGCCTCCCAATGTAAACGCTGATTTGAAATGCCATCAAACATACAATCATCAATGAAGTAAAACAAGGTCTGGTATTCCTCAGACCCAGAGCCATTTTTTTTTTTTTTTAGCATAATTGCATAATCGTTACCATGACCTAAAAGATTCATAAAGACACAAATGTCTCTTTATGCATAAATACAGTTTTCCTAAATGGGAGCGACATTGTCATAAAGCTGGTAACAGAACAAAAGCACATTGTCAGATGAGACTAGGTTCTGCAGGGCATTTTTGAATTCAATACTACAAAGTTTTCATTGCTGTTCTTTTTTGCTCTCAACGCAATGGCAGACAAAGGATTTTCCTTCAAAAGCTAAGTCACTTGGCATAAAAAATTCATATTTAGCCCCTAAAAACCTCCCTGGTTCATCAAAATAAAAGTTCAAACCAGAATCTTCAAAAACAAGAGTAACATTCATTTACCTCCTTTTTTTAAATCCCCTACATGTTTTTCTAAGCCCATAAAAGATATTAAAAAGAAAATGTTATTAGCAAGATCCTAAGCTGTATCCCAGTTAAATGTTTTAATATGAACTCAAATCTCAAACGTTACTACAAAATCCATTTGATATATTTAAATTAAATCAGAGCTTTATTTATTTTAACAAAGCTTTAATTATCTAGATAAGTCAGCCTGTGAATTTTTGAGCAGCTGTGTTCAAATTGTCCACTCTTTCAGAATAGTTTATTTCATAGTATTCGATTTTGAAATCCTAAAAAGTAAATAGCCACCCATTTAGTAAAACTAGACATTTATGAGGGGCAGCATGGTGTAGTGGTAGATCATCCAGTTTATATGTAAGGCCTTAAAGCAGGATTTGGCTCCAGGTCTGCCTCCTTCTCACTCTGCCTGTCTCCTGTTATCAATAGTTAGCTCAATACAATGTTAGCATACCATCAATTTGCAGTTGAGCCAAATCCATTGTAAGTATGCTAAGACCAATGGTTGGCTCTCTACTGCTGGGAGCATGCCACAACCCCATCTGTTCCGGAAGCATGATTCGTACCATCAGCTCATTTACGCATGCAAATGATGTTGGATTTAAACATAAATCTAGTCTTTTTGAGTTTTATATTTTCCTTTCGTGTTACCTTTATGGGATATTGTCTGTAACCTAAAGAAAGCATTTACTAAAATGCAGATAAACATGGTTTAATCATATTTTGCCAGACTACTCTGAGCATGTCCGATGATGTCAGACTAGCAGTTTAACGCTGAAAATGTGAAAAGCATCTAAATTATCTCAGAAAAAAACTTTTTTAAGGGGATGTATTAGCATTATTTAGAGAGTTAAGGATATAAATGAGTAATTGTAGTACCATAGTTATATTATTTATGGAAATCCGGATGTATACAGTATCTGGTTGCTTATGCGCAAATGAGCTGATGGTACGGATCGTACTTCCAGGACGAGTATGCCAACACTAATGATAAGCTCAGTGCTAAAGCAACTAAAACCACTAGAAAAAAGCTCATGGCAACAGCTGTAGTAGGAACTGTGGCTTTCATACTTGTTTAACATCAACAGTGATTTTCCAGATTTCTCAATTTTAAAATAGCCTTCTTGTGACTCGAAGGCTTTAAAAATGTAATAAAATGTAATTTTGAGCACTACCAAAAAGCAATAAATATTTCAAAGATATCTAGTGTCACTATTTTTCTTTTTGTCTAGTTTGATATTTTTGAGATAAATATTTGTACAATAAAAGCATACCACTTTGTACATTTAGACATAGACAGGCTGAAATGAGCAAAATGTCAGGGTATTTTATTGATGGTCTGTCAAGTCGTAAATACTCTTCATGGTGGGTATGGGCAATGCAAAATTGCATTACTTTTTACCCAGATAAGTCTGATACAGTACAACAAAATCTCCAAAGGTATGAAATGTAGTTTCTATGAGTTAATCTAAGTATAAATCACTCAGTATATGAGTGAACATTTTGAACACAGCATGAGTCTCTGATTGGTTGATCTTGGTCTGCATCAGTAAAAACACAGGAGGAGGAAGTCTTTTGAAACAAGGAAAAGCAGATGACTGAGATGCACAGTGACACCTGCATACTGATAGATAAAATCAAGAAATTTGATGCTGAAAATATAGTTTAGGTAAAAAGACAAAAACAAGGAAGAAAACATTTTTATCAGCTACTATAAGTCTAATTTTCTCCCACAAATTCTTCAAATGCCCCAATCCTTCCATCTCATGCAGCATCCTTCCACCCAGTACTTTGCTGTGTTTTAAAAACAGTGCATCGTTTTGTTCTGTTTTGCTACAAATACAGATGTAAACATATTTATATTAGAAGCTCCTTAGCAGATTGAAAGTTTTAATTTAAAGATCATGACAGACAAAGACAAAAATATTGATGATAGTTTGAAGGACACATGTTTTTGCTGAACATACCTAAAGACTAGATCAGGTAAAATTTAAAGTAATTTTATACGATGGAGTAAACTGACATGGAGACGATAAGGTAATAAATGGTCAACTCCTTAACCCAAACTTGAACTCTCAAAGTAATTATATTGCACCAACAGTCTGCAGCTTTATCTTCAAATTTCTGTATGAAAAATTAAAAACGGATGAAAGACTGATTTATAAATAAAAGTTTAAAATAATCCACCTATGTAATATGAAATAGACAAAGTAACAGGTTTACTAAATGCAAAAGTATAGTTCTTAGCCCTTGGTTTATTTTATTCTCATAATAGTATGATATTTTACTTGCTGTAAAAGTTGTTTAATTCCCAAAAAGATGTCCTTAAGCTTTCAGTTTCAGAAAAAAAAAATATGTTCAATCCAGCTTATTTGAAGGTTTTATATATATATATATATATATAATTTAAAGGTGTTAGGTCAGGGCAATTTGTAAAAACATAGTGATAAAATAATCAAAAAGGTATTGCATGGTAACAAATAGCAATATTCTGTTCATATTACTTCTGTCTTCTTACATTTCATATATTTTGACAGCACAGCCGCAGGTCAATATTCATTTCTTGTGACTTGAAAACCTTGAGTAAAAATATAACAAACTCAGTAGCCTAGCTCTATCTGCTTTAAAAAAAAAAAAATGTAATTTCTGTGGTAAGTTTTATATTTCATATGTATATTCAAATTCAGGTTGGATTCCATACAACCAGCAGCTCTTTGTAAATTCAACTGAAAGCTGGAAGGTAACACTTTTGACAGCAAGTAAAAATTAGTCTTTAATCTTAGACACAGTTGACTGACAGCGCAAAATTTGCCTTGGACAAGGGAGCACTCCCCTTTGAGCCGTAAATTATAGTTTTTTTTCTTTATTCCAGCAACTTAATCAAGCACTTTATTGGCCATGGTAGTCTGCTAGCCTTTATGCTACAAGCAAATATACTAAGACAATTAGATTAGGGCCATTTTTCCCTTCAAAACAACATTATATTTAAAAATGCATTGCTTTTCACTCTGATAGTAGACGACCACATAACATTTTGTGCATTTTCCTACCATGAAACATTACTGACTGAGAGAAAATGTTCTTCTGAGTTTTTAATGCAAAATTACAAGTTTATCCATGCTTGTTATGTTTTCCTTCCAATCATCTTTTAGTTAAAATCCTTAGATGTAGCAATCTATGAACAGCCTAGATTTTTTAGCAATGACATTCTGCAGTCAGCAGTTTCATATTTGTTTTTGTAGGACATAAAATGCAAAAACGAAAGTTTTACGGGTAAAAATCCTTTTTTGTGGTAATTTGTGAAGAAACAGTTGTTTTTATCTGGCTAACGAGACTGTGTGTGTAAAGAGATTCAGTATTATTTATTTCAGTTGCTTGAATAAATTAACATTTTAGCCTGGTTTGTTTTTAGATGTACCTTTTGTCAGCTCACAAAAACTGGTGTGGAGGCACTGTGCTACTGGGTATTCCTAAAGCTACAGAATATGCCACACTGTACCTGTAGGAAGGCTATAAGCCAAGACGTCACTGTTTTCCAAACTGACTTTTTAATCAACTGTATTTTAAAGCCAAAAAGTGGTCCATTGCAATTATGAAAAAAAAAAAAAAAAAAGATTTAATATCATAAAAAAAAGAGCATGGGTTTGCAGGCACTAAGTGGATATACTTTTATAAATATAAAAAAATATTTCATCCTGTTTTTCTCTGTCTTTAATATCTGGCAAAGGAGTATCTTTTCATTTGTTTTCTAGCATCTAAGGCAGCGAGGCTAAAGAAGGCTATCTGTTTCGATAACAGGCAAGATAACCAACAACACTTTCAACTGACTGTGGGGACTCAAATGAAAAAAGTAAACAAAAACAAAGAACAATACAAAAGAAAAATGAGAACATTTCCTAAACCTCAGGATTTGAAGGTACCAAGTTAATATATATATATATTTTTCTCCTATTTAAGTTTTCTTTGTCATTTATGGTAAAACACAACGTAACACGTTCAACCCATAATAAAAGCAACAGATGTCGCAGATTGCTGAAGATTCTAGCATGCTAATAAGACATGAAACACTGTAGGCAAGAATCTCTTAAGACTAGTTTATATATTCAACCCAACATGATGATCGTCTGTGATCAAATGTTGGGTTTTGCTCTCTAATTTATGAAATCTATTACAATTTGTAACCTAAACACATGTAGACAAACTAGAAGTTATAAAACTTAAAACAGTTTGACGTATTGCTAAAAAAATAAAAACACATACGTAGGAAGAACAGAATTAAACAAAACGAAACATACTAGACATAACACTAATTTAACCGACCCTTTGACGTGTTCATACGATGTGTCACATGCTGTTATGAAGGCAGGTTGGTTTGCACGTGTGACCCCTGAGGACTGAGAAACTGAGCATTCTTTATGTTTACATCACTGCTTAGGGACGGACGAAAACCCTTTAATCCTCACACATACACAGACACTATAAACGCAATAACAAATGTATACGTGCGCACTCAACCCCCTCAACTGTTGTACCTTTTTTTTTCGTTAGACGGCTTTTACCAATGTAACAAATCTCAATAAAGACAAAAACAAAAGAAAAGAGCTAAAATATGCTAATTTTTATAGTACCATTTCCTTTAAAAAAACCTTTACAAAACAACAAATAAGAAAATGTAGCAAATTGCATTTTTGTTTAGTTACACCATCATGGTTCTTCTTGTTATTACCATTATTATTAATATTCATATTATTAATATTAATGTCAAGCAGGTTAATAAATGTTTGTTCTATTTAGGCAGGCAGCCAGGCACATAGCTTGTATCATGGCACAGAGAAAGGTAAAAAATAAAGTCTTTAGTTTTTTTTTTTCATCCAAATGATGAAAATAACACTTTAGACCAGCTTTATCAGTTTGACCTGGATTCAAGCAGTTTCAGAAAGGGTTAGCTCTAGTCTTCAGCCACCATGTCGATTTAGCATCGATCCAGGACCAGTTTGATAAACAGCACATGATAAAGTTTAAGGAACCGATCTATTTCGTACCAACAGATATGCAAACAAGCCCTAGCTGGTTTCAAGCAAAAATAGTTTGAAAACACCTTAAAGTGTCTCTTTTTGGTTTTTGATCCATCTGATAGGGAGAATAAAAATGTTCTGGGCAAGAGCACAGCAGTTCTAACCAGATCAGGTCTGGTTGTTCTGAATTAAATGCTGAATGCAGCAAAGTTCAAGTGTTATACAGTACTTCTTCTCTCATTGTTTCATGTCTTTCTTAGCCCAGGCGTTAATCCTCCCATATGAATGCACACAGATTGGCCGTTTCTGAGAGTTGATTGCAGCTGGATGCCAGCACCCTGTTGACTTCCTGCCACAAAGCTGTCAGGTAAGCCATAGCTCAGGAAAGCTTTCAGGCTGCTTTTTTCCTACAGCTCCGTCTGTAGTTCACCTGGGTCCTACAATAATTTTCTCCTAGTCTTTGACAGTGGGAGGGCTCTTTTGAAGATATTTCCATTAGGAAATGGCCAAACCTTCAGGAATATAAAGCCTAATACTCCAATAACAGGTTATTAAAGTTTGTGAGAGACATTTAATTTCCATCGGCGAGTCCATCTAACATCTTAGTCCCCATAGTTGTGAACTCTGTGGACTCTGCTGTCCCACCTAATTCTTTACTTCTTTTTTGCTCTTTTTCAGCCTCTTGTATACTTTTAATATTCGAGTCTTGCTTTTTTTGGTCCTCATGACCTGTTTTCATGACCTCATCCTCTTCATTTGTGATCCCTCCATCTTCCTGCTCCACCGTCAGGCTTTCAAGCTCTGGTGCTGCCGTTCCATGGAGAGGTTCACCCTCTGGTACGGTACATTTCTGCTGAGGCAGTGGAAGCGTTTTATGCAAACCCCTCTGTATGTGCGTGGTGAAGTCATAGCGGTCCGTGCACACGTGGAGGCAAAACGCACATTGGTAAGGCTCCTTCTCACCATGGCAGCTCATGTGCAGGGCATACATGACTTCGTCCACAAAGTAGATGCCGCAATGGGCACAGCGGTTGGCAAGGTCATCCTGTGTGGCTGCATCGACTTTCGAGAAGTGAGGCGCATTGCTTGACTTACGTTTTCCTTCCTCCAACATCTCTTCATCTTCTTTCTCGCCTCTCCAGTTTCCAGCTGATGTCTCACTCCGGGGGGACTCCTGTGTTTTCCTTTCAGGACCCTCTGACATGTGGGTGTTTGTGCTGCTCAAATCTCTTTTTATTGCAAGATCCAAAGGAGCGTCGTTTTCAGGTGAAGCCGAAGATGAGGTTTGGGTATGATGAGGAGGAGGGGGGTAGTGAGCGGGAACTGGATGTGGTGGGAGAGGAGAGTAAGGGGACGCACAGTAAGGCACCGTGTATCCTGGCTGGTGATATTGTACGGGGGTGACCATGGTTCCAAGTTGGTGGGTGCTGTTTCCAAGCCCACTGGGGCTGTTTAGATTACTGATGGTACTAGGGACCCCAGAGGTGGCTGCCATCTTATACTTAGTCCAGAATCTGAGCCAATCAGATTCAGGTGTCAAATCAGGTGACAGGGTCAAAGGCAGAGCTAATGGGAAAAGGGGATATTGATATTTTTCAATCGGCGAACCTGGAGGTGAGTAACTAGAGGGTTTAGATGGACGCATGTACTTTTCAATTGGACTTCCTCTCTCTGATCCTCCACCTTTCCCAACATCTAGTTTTGACGTTAATCCACCATCTGCAATTCCACCATTGCTCTCAGCCACTATGCCTGATGCAGGATGAGATGGAAGGAGGAGAGTAGGCATGCGCCTATGGATCTCCAGCGTCTGATTGGCTAAGAAGGCTTGAGTTGACCGTGGGGACCGAGAGCGCGGGGAAGGCTGCTGGGTTTTCGCTGATGGGCAGCTCCTGCTCTCAGACTCCTCACCATTCAGGCGCTCCTCACTGGTGATTCGCTGCTGCTTAGGGGCCGGATTGTCGGACGACAACGTATCTGGATTGAGCCGTTTTCGGGTTCGCCGGCGGATGATTTGCTCACCGTTGTTCTGCTTGATGATGTTCAGCGGCCTGGGAGTCTGCAGAGAAAAGAAGACAGTGATATCAGACAGTTTCCCATTCTGTTAGATGAATAAGGCTGTTAATTACCAATAAATATGTTTACTGATTGAGAAGCCATTTTAATTGTATACAGTGTGATCAAAAGTAGATAAAATATGGTTGAAATAACTTATTTCTAAAACTATTCATAATAACAAATAAAGCCAAAATATTTTTTTCTGTGCACTTAAACATGTAAATGTCTGATAATTGATTATTCTGATTTAATATTGTGATATTTTACACTCATAATCCTTTAAGATCAACAACTGCTGTAACCCACACTTTTTGCCCTAAACACAAGGGGGCACTCTCCTATCTTAATAAATTTACCTCCAGGACACAAGCCTAACTCTACCATGAAAAGTGGCAAGGCCCTAAAAGCGATGCATTTTAATGATCTTTAACTAAAACAACTGTTTGAAGATTGAGAAGATATTCAGCTTTGCATTCAAATGTGTTAGTAAGCACATGCCTTCTTTTCTTCAAGGTAGAATGAACTGCAGAGACTGATGAGAATTTGCTCATTTATTTATGTAGATTAAAAAGTGACTTCAGAATTCCCATACTACAGAGTCTAAATTCTCTTCTGAATTATTGAAAGTATATTTATATTTAGTTTTTTTTTTTAAAGATACAGATCTGAATATTATAAGGAGGATTTAGTTCATTCACTCCTAAGTGAATGCCTTAAAAGATATTCTGTAATATCACAGCTTTGTAAACATAAAAAGGGATTTTATTTCTATTTTTCTTCTACAAAAAGTACTCAAAATTAGTCATATATATTTGAATAATGAGATCAGCAATTTTTTAATCTTTTTTTTTGTCTTTGAATCTTAATTTTAATAGGTCATTTTAACAGCTGAAGACAAGTTTTGATCCAAACCAACCTGTTGCAAAACTTCCTGGCTGCATGTTTAGTGGATTTCCTGGCGGAAGGAACCTTTTTAAGGTGTTGAGGGTTCTCCAAGGTTTTTGTAGCATTTAAAAAGAGGTTTAGATTTTTAGTTTTTAAGATCATTTAATCATATTTAAATTTTTATTTTGTGCTCGCTTGATTTTCATGATGCATTTTGCTCAAACTTTGTTCTCCAAGAAAGCTCAGCAAGCTTGGTTGTACTAAGATTACTGTAAACTGCACCTGAGTGGACAAATTTCACTAGTTTTTAACAAGGCAAAGTCAATGTGTTGGATTTTATTTAGGGGCACTTTGTGGGATTTATAAAACTATTTTAACTATTTATATGCATTTGTTTTTAATTCAGAACTTGCTTATTAGTTAGTTTTTCAGGTTCAGTCTAATGATTTACCTCAAACAGCAGAAATTCAGTACAACAGATTATGCTGCAGCATTTGGAAATAAAGTCTGCTTAGTTGGTCATTTTAAAAGTGGCAACAAAGGTTTCATTTGTAGCCTGGTCTAGTGCCTCTTGCAATTACTAGAAAGCGAAAAACCTCAATCATGAAATGCTAAATCCTTAACACCACTTCACTTTTCAAGTTATATATAAAATACCACAAAACAATATCAACTGAAATCCACAACATTTTTATAAAAGAATAATAAGGAAACCTATCTGTACTTTTTAACAAAATGCAGATAGTCTCACTGTTAACTGAGGAACAAGATTTATACACAATTTAGAAGTGGGTCAATATCTAAACAAAGTTACATCACTGACGAAATTAGCAGCCTAAAACACTGACTAAATTATAACAGACATTTTCTATAATTCCTATAGTTTCCCTGTTTGTTTTTTCTTTCCAAAAGAGACATAAACAAGAAGGAGATAAATCACAAGTGGGAAGCAGCATGTTGAGGGAAGCAGAGGGAGAGAGAGGTCAAGAATAAAAAATAAAAAAAATAAATAAGGACGCCCTAGAGACCACCTACTTCCAGGCTCTGGAGCTGGGATCTGAGATCAACTGACAGTGGAAGCAGACAGAAAGGACCAATAACGGAAGACTAATCAATTTCTCCAGTATAAAGGGACATGTTTCCCACAGTGCATGTGCAAGGTAACAAACAAATCCTGCAATGATGGCATACATTAAAAAATGATGCCAATGCAGCTTTTGCAACATCACAGGTTATTGAAAAGTTTTAAGCTGAAGTGCAGGGCGGCCTAAAAAGTCAGCCCTTTGTATGAAGAAGCTGTTTTCATTGAGAAGTACAAGATTTCTTCTTTCTCTTATGCTTTTTCATACTGTTTCTTCTTGCTGTTCCAACCAAAGATAATTTGACTCTTCGAATGTCAATTTTTATACAGAGTATTAAAGAGATCCCTCCTGGCAAAAAAACTTCTCTCTTTAGATTTATTTCTTTGAAAATACTCTATAAAGTCATGAGTTCTTACCATTTTTTTTGTAACATAATGGATAGTGTGTGTTGGGGGGGGGGGTTACTTTTTTATTTCTGTTGCCCATTGTTTAAGCATCTTTGCTACTTTAGCCCACTCCTATTTCTCTGGTTCAAGATAAATACCTCAAAATCAATAGGACACTTGGTCAGAAGTGCATCAGTGGTCGCCATAATAAGTGCTACCCAATAAGTCTTGATGGAAATAGGATGAACAGGCAGTATGCTCCGTTTGATCAATTCAGTTTGTATAGGGACTTTCTGATATTTCTGGCTTCCAATATGAGCTATAACATTGCTTGCAATCCAAAGGGTGACATGATGTGAAAGCTTAAACGGTTTGTTACATTTCTGTAACTTTTTTTTTGTTTTGTTTTCCAGCATGGCAGATCGGAGTTTGTTTCCTACTCCTATAGTTTGATAACTGTTGACGTGAGGTGAAAGGATAGGAGATAGGAACAGGAGAGGTGCTATGATTTGAGGTATTCGGAAGGAGCCTGTTTTTCTTTTCTTTCTTTCCCCTTAATACACAAAATATCAGTTTTAATAACTGAGATGATGCGTTGAGCCAAATGCATCACTAAGAGCACCTACGCACTGGTCAAGCAATAATATTACTTTGACCATCGGGTGGTTCGGCTTGACAAAACAGCCGTTAGGGAATCCTTTCGTACCTCTTCTTGGCTACTCACCGCCACCTTGGATAATCAATAGGGGAAACCTAGATAGATACACACACCTAAACAAGGGCACATGTCTATCCCCCCAAACAATTACATATTACTTTTTTACGCTAAATCTAGTCAGTCCATCATAGTCTTGATTTTGTCCAGAAATGATTTTTGACAATTGGGCTGTGTTTGGTCAGTCTGATTTTGTCCCACCATAGGTTATTAATGAACGGTGAAAAGATGTCAACGATTTCAACGATTTGAAAATTACGTCTTTTCACCTTTAACTTTTCAACCAAATGTAGACGTAGTTTGGACAAATCATGTCATCTTTTCAATGTCTTTTCAACCATTTTTTGCTCAGCTGTTAAAAGGAGATAATGTGTTCACAACACCTTTACCACAGCTACTAGGCTAACTGAAATTTACATTGATCTGGCCTAATTTCACTGTAATTTTAACAACTGACAGAGTAACAGCTGGATACACTAAAAAATGTGCTGGTGAAGCACTCTGCCAAGTATCTTATACTTTCCAAACCTAAAATATAGGATTTATAACACAAATCCCCAAAAATTGCATAAATGCCAGTGCATGTGTTTTTCAGAAAAGTTCAATACTTCCTGTAACTGAGATATTGTGTTTTAAAGTAGACTAAATTATTCAGCTTTATAATAAAAAAAAAGCTTAGTTATGATACAACAGTAGGTAAAATAGGGTCATGATTTCATTATTAGGAAAACAATGAGCTCTTTTCTGTTTTTTCTTCAAATCTTGTGCATACATGACACCAAATCAAACAAAGCAGTTAATTATAATGTTTTCACTTGTATATAAATAGAGATAGAGGGCTTAATAGAGGGCTGACTAACTGCCAGTAGGCATAATTCCTGCTGTATTTATCCGTCCTTCCATCTGTTTCCATTTGTTCTTGAATGTAGAATTCGGCATTTTCTTTTAATCTCTGCGACCGCCTCCATATTTTACTCTTCAGATGCCCCCTGCCCCTTCATTATCCTCGCACTGCCTTTATCTTTTCCTCCATTTTTTCCATCTAAGTTTATTTGTCTATTCAGCCCTATTCCTACTCTTCATTTCTTTCCATCTGCCTCTTTCTGCCTCTTTATTCATAACTCTCCCTTCCCTTCTAGGACTCTCAAGTGTTTTACTAGCTGCTATCCTCTCTAATAATGTGTGTAGAGCGTATAAAACTTTTATTATGGGATATAAAATATGGTTGTCGTGAAGACTGCCAAGAGTGGAGGAAGCCTGGACGTGATTGGAGCAGCAGATGAGATTAACGGGTTGAACCAAGGACATCTTTTGGAGGTAGGAAGGAGGAAACTACATGGTAAATTCTTCCGTAACTTGTCATCTTAACAGGATTGTAGTAAGGTCAGCCCACTTATTCATTCATTAACAGCGTAAACCTATTTCGCTTTAGAGAATTTACATTTAACAGAATTTCTAAATGTTCAAAAAAAATTTTCCAATCTCAACTTTTAAGAGTTATCAGTTCTTTATGCAAATTTTAAGGATACAAAGAAGCATGGAAGACAGGAATAAAAAACCCTGAAGACAAGAAGAAATGGAGGAAATTGGGAAAGAAGTATGAGTACTAAGAAGGAAGGACATAAAGAAGGACAGAGGAAGGGAGAAAGGGAGGATGGAGACAAAAAATAAAGGAAATGTAATGTTAAGGAAAGAATAAAATGAGAAAATAAAGTGGAATAATTAAATTAAAGACTTTTCCAAACTCGAGGAAACCAGTTTTAAAGAACAGTTTAAGAAACATGAAAATTATAAGTTAGAGACCCAGTATAAATCTGATATTATTTGTAAAAAGCATAATTAGAATGAATACCTTGAGAGGATGTCTGATTAAGCTTGATATCCTCAAGTCAACTAAAAATCAAGCTGGCTCTTTATCTCAGCTGAACTTCATGCAGTCTAATTAAATTTGGGATTACCATCGACTTTCCCCCGGCTTTGATGGTAAACTCCATCCATTTCATCATATTTCTCACTCTATGGAACTGGCTCACTGCAATTGCCGAAAGGCCCCCTGACTCCCAGATCTTGTAAAATTGACTCTACTTTCTTTTTCTTCTTCAGCGCTATTACTTTTTCACAGTGAGAATCAAAGAACAGATACAAAGCTTTTAACTGCATTATGCACAATTTTATTTGCATCGTATACTAATTGGCCACACAGGAAGAATGATAATTAGTGGAAGACGCCACGCTGCATGCACACTAAAACACAGTAGTCCATAAAATGGCAACTGAACAACCTTTCTTTTATGGGTCTCATATGAGTGGATAGCAGTGCAGCCCTTCAAATTAATTTTCATCACTTAGACAAATTTCCCTTACTTATTGCCAAAACTTCACTCCCAGTTCATTCTCTCAATATTAAAACTGTTCTGGATTGTGATTTGGCATAATTATTAATTACTTATTTGCAAAATAATATCAACAACATTTGATTTGAACAGAGTAAAAGTATAAAAAAGGGTTACTGGTTTTTGAATTTTTTCACAACAAATAAATCTAAGGTACAATTTTTCTTTACCTCCCAAATAAAAAAAAAACAACAATGACACAAAGCTGAGACTGAACTAAAGGTAAGGCATTATCAAATATATTAATTGCTGATGAATTACTGTCATTTTAGGACATTTTAAAATCTTTCTAGCAAAATGATGACCATTTCGGATTATTAGGGTAGCCTTATTTGTTGGTTATTATGATTTTCTTTACTTTTGTGAGTTTTTGGGACCCTTGAAATATAAAAATCCCCTTTCAGGGAATGGATGCAGATTCTACAGAAAGTACCTGTGCCTTAGCACACAGCATGGCAACCACAGGGTCAGCATTCAACTAAAAGTCAACACCTGAAAATGTGTTTACCATATCTCCCTCACAATTATTTTTGCGTTAAAGTTCCCTTGGCTGAAATTCTGATGATTTCTACTTCTTTAACATCCACATGTCAAATGAGATAATATTGTAAGCCAATCCATTTTTGTCTTACCTAATTTTAGTTTGTCTGAGATAAACAAATACAAGAAGCAGGATTAGCTCCTGTTTTTGTCCGTTGTTTCCTAGATCTCCCTGTTTCCAGTACAAGCATAATGCAAAACCTGTGCACCTGAATAATAACCGACTGAAAACTCAAACCCTAATAAATATTCTATTAGAAGTGTGAATTTATGAATGCATAATAAACAAAGCAGAGGCAAGGTATTTTAAATTAAGAAGTTGTGTCCCGTTTTTGCATTAAAATACCTAAAAAAAGCTTTGGATCATCATCTGGGACAGTGGCAATCCCTAATTTTAGCCCTGGGCCAGCTTCTAATTCCTTTCTGTACAAATTCAGAATCTTGTTCACTTTAACATGCTGCCGTCTCTTCTTCGGGCATTGACAAATTTTATTTCAAAATTATATTTGATTCAGCAACGACAATCACTGAGTGATGATGCCAGGTTTGGTGAAATCTGCACATAAAAATAAAACAAAACTAATGATAAGAGCACATACACATTTTATTGAAAAAAAAACAAAAAAAACGTTTTCCGTTTTTTTATTACTCCCTAAAACTCCTGCAGACCTGTGAAAAGCGGCCCAAATTTTATCAACCTACCAAAAGCTAGTTTTCCTTTTTGTTCGAAAGAAACCCAATTAGATTGAAACCTGCCAGTTCTGGCAACATGTATGTGTCCTTGTTTATTGCTGACTTACCGAATGTAGCTTTTGGTATAACCCGCATGCGTTGCAGACGTAGCCTCCGTTAGCATTTTTCCTCCACAAGGACGTCTTGGTGGTGAGACAGTTTGCACAGAAAACCCCACTACCTCTGCGTCGCTGCAAAGACACAAAACGTGCAAGATTAGACGCCTAAAGAAAAACTTTTACAGATGAAGAACAATCACTTTAAGGAATAGAAGTAATAACGACAAGGGAAGAGCAAGAAGTGCTGACAACCTTTGTCTAATTTGAAGTAATTCCGTTTTAATGGGCATGCTACAGATGACTGATCCAGTAGATGAGGTTCTGAGATAGGCAGAGAGACTACCACCTTGGCTCTGTGGCTGAAGAACAATGAGTTCTCATTTGCCCCATCCCGTAACAATAGCAGTGACATTAACCCTTTCCAAAACTAACAGCACTGTGGAAGGTAAATCATCCAGTTCAGTGTAATGCACTATATTAAGGAAATGTATAATTTTGTCTTTCAAATTGTACTTGCACACCCTGTAAATAATGACCAAAGACTTTCACCTTGCAGCAATGAAAAGTGTTGCTGAGAACAGCTGGAGGCCAAAGCTGGACTTTTGCTGTATGGGCGTATGCTTTCACATATACACACCTCTGCAGTTCACAGTGCAGCGGTGCATACAGAAGCAGTGTGTGCAAAGAAGGGTGTGAAGAGGTGGTGGGGGGGTGAAAAGGCCAATTGTTGTGGCAATGTGCTCCATCACAGTAATGAGCCAATCACAACGTTTCTCCATCCCATTAAGCCTCTGGCCCCACTCGCCACCTTTATGACCCTTTGAGGACAGCACACCTCGTCTTTCTCCTCTGTGACTCCTAGTCTCACAAACCATTTCCATCCCTCTTTCAGTTATTAAAATGAAATTTCATCATTGTATTTATTCGGTCCCCACTTCAGTCTTTCAAATCCTGTTCTCAGCCAAAGAGGGAGCCACAACTGTATTTCCCATGATGACAAAGTGAGGAATTGTTGTGATGAAAGGTAAATTCCAATGCCCAAGTATAAGAAGTAAAAAATGGAAAATATGCATCGGGGTTTGTTTCTGTGAGTATATAAGTAAGCTAGGCTGTGGCATGATGTAAGTAGATGTAGGTAACTGTTCAGGGATTGCTAAGAAAGAAAGAAAAAAACAAAACCAATTCTCCAAACCAAACAGTGCATAGTTTGATATTATTTTAGGGTTATAGACCATTTAACATTTCTTTAGAGAAATGCTGTTTTTTATATAGGTAAAAATGATTTTTGCAAAAATTTGCATGCCTACTCTTAGTACTGCTAAAGGTTTTTTTTTTCTTCCTTTTTTTATTCTGTGTTTATGACAGCTGAGAGTTACCCATAACTTTAGAGAAATCTCTGAACGTCAAGCTTTAAAAAAAAAAAAAAAAAGCACTGATGAGTGCCTCACTTCAGCTACGCTGTGATTAGCTTCAGAGCTACAAATGGAACCACTTCGAGCACCTCCACTCTGCATCTGCTTGGTGTTGCCAGCTAAAAGCATATGAACCCAGTAGGCACAGCTTTGTTTGGGTTACTTATTCATTGCATTTTTTTTTCACTGCATTTACCAAAGCCTAAAAAACCACTTAATGTTTCTTGCGGGATCCCACAGATGCAAACACATTGAATGACCCAACTGATTTTGTCCAAAAACACATGCAAAACAACCAAAGAAGGAGTGGCACTGTGTGGCAGCTGAAAACGGAGTTAATCAATATAAAGTACACCTGCAGTTCGTTAATAGTCAAGAATAAATATGGTATAATGTGGTAACAAAACCATTCAGGTGAAGTACCAAACCACCATTTAATAAAAGTAAAAACAAAGAAAACAAAACAACAAAATTCTCATATTGTTTCTGTAAGAATGCTGTTTCTACTGCTCTTTTACATGCTAAATACAGAGATGTCACTAAATGTAGGCTGTTTTTTAGAGATCCAG
Organism: Cyprinodon brontotheroides; assembly: GCA_018398635.1. NCBI lineage: Eukaryota > Metazoa > Chordata > Actinopteri > Cyprinodontiformes > Cyprinodontidae > Cyprinodon > Cyprinodon brontotheroides. Next base: position 6,002,078 of record JAGKQL010000044.1, on the reverse strand, counting down.
TGATCACCAGGGTCAGAGATGATGTTAAAGATGCCTCCCTGATAAGATGGGGTACAGTAGCTACATGGTTACTTTCCAATTTTTTGACCCTTTCAGCCCAGATTAGGAGAGAATCCTAATAGAGATAATTTAATAAGAGCATCTATAGGATATGTGTTTTATGACAACCTGAAATCAGACTGAACACCTCAGCAGTGAAGCACACCAGAATTTCCGTGTTTTCCCACGAGTGCACGGGGTGCACACCATACCGTCACCACATGTAAAAAGACAGAGCCAGGTGATTGATTGATGCATGTTTCCTGTGTGTGTGTGCACATCTGCATGTGTGTCTAATGTTGCAAGCCAAACAGTGTCTGTCATCAGAATTCGGTTTCCCTCCGAGGTCCTAAATCACTCACATATGGCCCAACAGCTGCCCTTTGTTCAATCACATGTATACCTGAAAATATTTGCTTCCAGCAGCTAATGAAGCAATGCTCGATTTGGATTTGACACTATGATTCAAAAAGTGGTCTTGGGAAACATTCACTACCCTGAATCTGAACCAGAAAGATAGCACTACGTGTGAAGGTATCATTGAAGTGTAGATTACACAGGCAAGGACAGCTTGCATACATATTGAGCTAATAGTTTCCAACTTCCCTTTCAGGCTGCAGCTGTTCGGCTTCATATTTATGGAAATCAGAAAACTCAAATGCTCAACCCTCAAGCACAGAAAATTAGGTAAACATAAAGTCTAATGCTATGGTCTGGAAATGCCTTGTGTTGAAAGCTGCAAACTTTGTGTGCATCATTGTATGTTTTTTTATTTCTGATTTATTGCTGATACCTGGCCTCTCTCACTCACCTCATCCTGCACAAAAAGACCGGATAGTAATTACAGTTCAGAGGCTTAATGATGTCTATTTATCTACGGCCTATAATCGTTTATTTAGGTAAAATGGACAAGCACATTCAAAAAGACAAATACGCATTCAAAACTCAGAGATGTTCAATGGAGAGTTGCAATTACTCCAGTCCCTCATGTCAAAGTGAAGTCTGCAGTTTTTATTTTCATTGGTTAAAGTTTTTCCTTCTTGTTAGAAGGAATATTAAATTCTGGATCGAACATTATTAGAATGCATGGGAGTTGGCGAGCAAATAGAGGGATGGGAGGATATTTGATAATTCCAATGTGGACAGATCAAGCAGATACATGGATTTGTAGAGATTAATGGAATACTGAAATGACTGAAACTCTAGTAGACAGGTGAATTATTCAATGAATGACTGATAGATGTAAAGGGTAATGGATGGATGGATGGATGGATGGATGGATGGATGGATGGATGGATGGATGGATGGATGGATGGATGGATGGATGGATGGATGGATGAAAAACTGGAGTAGTGCATAAAACAAAACATTTAGAGGTTTAATAACTCCCAATCAGCTTGGTCATTTTCTGCTTTAATCCACAGGCAGCTCTTAGCAGTAAGCCTTCTTGTCCCTTATGGTGGTGGATTTAATGGGCTGCACAAACTAAGTGCTGCTAGTTTGAGAAAAAAATGTTCACCGAAAAAGTGCTATATTAATCATTTATATATCAAAACTTAGATTTTACTTTTTCTAGACTTTTATGGTTCTGGTGGATTTTGCCAACTTTCCAATAACTGTCACAGTCAACTTATTTTTTATTTTTTTCCCCACTGGTACATTGATGTATCTTTTTGGGGCTCCCACTTATTATAGTGTAAAAACATCAAACACATGGTGCAACCATGCAGTCATAGGAAACGCTGAGATTTCCCTGAAGCCATAAATTCACAGATGCTGCAGCAACTGTTTACCATGCTTACTTTTGGATCTTCATGGGGGAGTTGACCAGAATAGATCCAAGGGTTTAAAAACTTTAGGGGTATTGTGACCCTTTAATGCATTTTGCCATATCCCAAGAATGAGTGTAACATGTTTGAGAAATACAACTTCATTCGAAGTTATTCACCAAAGCACAGCCGCATTAATCATGACGAGTTTATATCCCTTTAAGTTGTTTTTAGCACTCTTTGAAAAAGAAGCTTGTCAAAGTGGAAGTGCACATGTCAGACAAGAGAGGCAGTAGAAAATATGGTACTGGGATTTGAGATAATATATTTCTAAACAAGGTCTTTCAAAATAGAATTTTCTTCAAATCATTTGCAGACTAAGTCATCTCTGCTTATAATATGCAGATGCACACAGATAGATGCAGACACAAACGCTCTGACACTTGCATTAGATCAGCGATTATTTAATCAAGCTAGAAGAGTAACAGGAGGAATTAACTGGATCCCATACTGCCAGGACCAATATCCTATACGATGGATCACACACACACAAACACACACACATCCACACACACTTTCTTACATTCAGGTGGAAATAGGAAAAAGAAATAGAGCTGCGCAGGAGGATACAGGGATCATCTCAGATAAAGATTCACCAAATTAATCCTGTCTGTAACTTACACACAAACACACACTCCCACACACACAATCACGTTTCTCTATCCTTGCTGGGACTTTCCATGGCCTTCAGTCATTTCTAAACCATTTCCTCAACCTAACTGTGACCCTTACCTGAAACCTAACATTACAAGTTCATACCTGAGCCAATCCTACACAAAATTCACACCTTAGTCCTAAACCTAACTCCTAACGTAGCATTGCTAAATGGCATTTGTACCCATGGGGACCAGACTTTGGCAAGGACAGCAGTCCCCACAAGTACCCAGCAACAGACACACAGTGTTGCTTTCATGTCTTAAGAGGACATTTCATTAACTTATATACATTTTGTAGGGCCTAGCCCAGACCCTTACCTGAACCATTACCAACATAAACCTAATCCTAACCTGAATTCATACCTTATTGCTAACCCCTACCCCAACTCAAAGAAGACAATTGTACTATATGGGGACCAGGTGAATTTCCCCATATATACCCTGTAATGTAGGATATTTTAAAAAGCACTGCCTCCACATTGTAGGTAAAACAAGACCAAACACATACACAGACAGACAGGAGCTATCCACTCTCTATCCACTCTTTGTGTTTCTGTGCATTAGTCTATGTCTGCTTGCATGTCATGCGTCGGCTGTAGCAGCCTATCTCAGCTATGCTGAAATGTGCAATTAAGCAGCTTCTCTTATACCATAGATGGGTTTAAGTTGAATGAATTCATGCAGCTATTACACCAAATTTAATCTGCGTGCCACTTTGATCATACAAAAAGAAAACAACAAGGAAAACAAAAATAAAGAGGATGAACTGTTTAGGTTTCCCTTCTACTGTATGCCCTCTGAGATACTGATTAATTCTGCCGTAAGCAATCTGATACTTTCTGCGTTGGTATCTTTTTCAGCAAACGAGCAATCAGGTAAAATTCTGATGTGGAATGAAGCAATCACATGTGGCTTATTGCTCACATTGCGTAAATATGACTTGTTTTTTTTTTGTTGGTTTTTCCTCAAACAATGCTGTTGTAATTAGAAACACACAACACTGATTAAAGAGGGAATCAAAACATTTTTGCAGAAAAACCCAAATAAAACCAAATATATCACTTTGAGTGAAAACACCTGTGTTCCATGTAATACCTGCTTTAACATTGCATTTCGCATCACATGACATGATTTCAAGCCACCACAGAAAGCCATAAACGGCTTGGTTTACAAGGATCCCAGGTTCCATATAATGTCCACATTGGTCCACTTTTAAATCTTGTGGTCAAAGGACTTGGAGCATAAAACTAAGACGGCCGGGCAAACATTAAAAGCATAGTCCTAGATCCCTGCTGTCACCATCAACACATCTAGATTTCTATTAAAATTTGTCAGCTCAGTGTCGGGCATTAACGAGTTGGGATCTTTCCAAGATAACTACTTGAAAGAAAAAATTATAAGAATACCTGGTTCTATGACATAATCACCTTAAGCCGGGGTGTGGCCGAAAATGACTGGCAATACATCTAGCTGCAGCAACAATCTTGATTATATCAAGTAGCTCTAATCCAGCTTTTATTGATAACTGTAATGTGTGCTCTACTAAACCCAGAAGCCAACAAGATACCAACTTTGGATGCCGCTTGCGCACCACCATGCATACCCTGGGTTTGGGCCTTTAAAGTTCGAGGTGTCCAAATTTGTGAGTCAACTCGGCTCAATTAAGTCAACTTGTAGATAAGTCAACTTTTTGGTGAATGACGTAGCTAAGTGGCAATCCGCTGAGGAATAAATTCTGGTAATTAGTATCTCCGTTTTAAGAAATGTGGCATTACGTAGAGACACCAGGGAACACAATAAAATGTTTGCCAGGCGCAAAAAAAAAAACGCGTAATCAAACCCTATCATAAACTGCTGTTAAATATAGATAGACTGTTATTCACATCTGTGATAATGAGGTTAGATAGAAAGATGATAGATTTATTTTATTTTTTTTCTTAAAGCGAAGTATCATTATAGTGCTACAGAACAGCTTTGGGTCAAATATCCCCTTTGCCTTTTTTTTTTTTTTCAGATTTTGTTCTACAAACCAAACCAATGTAAGTTTATGTTTGTAGTTTTAATTACTTATTGAAGGAAGTAATTTCAAATTGTACTTTAAGCCAGTTTATTCATAAAGCACTGCACCATAGGACAGTTGATCATAATCACATCACATATTCCTTTTTTTTTAACAAGACTGATTATAGTACAAAAAAATTACATCATCAGTAGACAATGAAAGTATAAAACATGAAAATAAGAGGAATGAAACGACGCATGGTTCAGAGAAATGTCATATAGCAAAAGACTAAAGATGGCAGCAAGCTGATTAAGAGAGGTAACACACTGTTAAGACTGAATGTCATTCTATGCAAAAAGAAAACCAAAAAGAAAGTCCAGAGAGGGATGATACCACCACACACATCTAAACTTTAGACAAAAGGGGAGTGAAGCCAGTGGCCCTCACTTTCTCTCACTCACACATTAATGTGAACCACAGTGTGTGGCCTGCTTCCTTCTTTCTTTGTGATTGCTCCTTTCCGGCCTCTTTCTTTCCTCCTACTCGCTGCCTTTTTTCATCCTTCCTGTGCTTGGTTAATACAGTAGAAGACACCTTTTGTGGCGCAGTGAGAGCCTCAGTGTGTGTGTGACATTAGCCAAGAGTCTTAAACAGAACAGCCCACACACAAACACAGGAGGAAAATCCTAATTTTATGTAACTAATTTTGATAAGCGATTAAAGATGCATCAACGTCAAAGTCCAGGGCTGCAGGGCTAAGCCGGATAAACAGGAGAACACTGAGAGAGAGGTGTAGAATCAAGAGAGAACAAAATGAATTAGTTCTACATAGATTACATTTTGATAAGCAACATCTATGCATGCATGCCATGAGCCAACAATGGTGGGTGCCACACCTATGGTGTAGGATACACTGGTTGCACAACTACGACCAACTTCTTTGTGTTTCTGCTTATCAGATAATTCATTTCATACATCTAAGTCAACTTTTCTAATAAGATAGAAAGTGTTATACTGTGCAGTTTACATTTTTGTAACTAAACAGCAGTCCTTTTCAGAGTTATTTTCAAAGTAGGGAAACTTTTTTACATTTAGACCTCAACGTGTTTTAGCAAACAACACCAATCTGAATTTTACTTTTCTAGGTATAGATTTCCCTCTTGTTGGATTCTGAAGAGCACTAACCTATTTCATTCTCACTCCAATAAAAGCATTATTTTGTATCTTTAAGCATTAGCCTGTGAAATGGATGTATATGATTTGTCAGTATGAGTGCAAGAATGTTTGTGTGTACTTAGCTGACTAAAAGAGGAACAGAAAAATCATAATGCACGTTGCCACCGGGAAGGCCCTGTAGGTTCAAATTAACCAACTTAGCTGCAACACAGACACACACACACACCGCACACACACACACACACACACACACACACACACCGCACACACACACAGCCCAAACACAAGAGCACATAATTCAGTGTGAAAACCAGGACAGTGAAACCTTAAATCACCCTACTGCCCAAGAAGGAGTGAGAAAGAGGAAAGAAAATATACAAAGAATGAGACTGGAAGTTATTATGATGTGTATCTTTAATACCTGCAGTTTATCCAGAAGCATTAGGCTTCTTATTAAGTGTCTTAGAGTCTGTTTTATTGTTTATCTGAGAATGGGTCAGTAGGCTGGTTCCCACACAATCAATTAACATGAGAGTGACACATTTAAGGAAAAACTCTATATAAACCACTAAATCTATGCATTACATTCACTGTGGAAAACAGTAGCATTAGGATTCAGCTGAAAACTGACTTAGTCCTGTGACATGAATATACACATCCCTCCACATTTATTAGCATTTCAAGTAGATGTGCCTATTTCTCTTACCCTTTCTTCCTGGGAGAGAAGGAAAGGCAACCTGACAACACCAATTTAAGGAAGCATGATGTGTCTTTTATTGTTTATAGGTGTAGGAATGCCATCAAGAAAAATCAATTATTCACATGTTCTATATTTGCATATATAAAAAAATAATGACAAGGTTTAAAAAAAACATGTTAGATAAATAAATGTATCTTTCACAATGCATACTGAAAAGAATGTTGGAAACCCTAGTGTGAGAGAAATAAAAGCATTTTTTTAGGTTTTACTGTATATTAGGGGGATTCTGAGAAAATGATAGAAAACGCCATCAAGTCGACATATGCTCCAAAACATTAAGAACTATATATTTTTAGGTTTATAACAAATATAACAGAGGTTGTGAAAGAAGCTTAGCAACCAAATGGAATGCTTGATAAGTATTTTTTAATTTTCTAAAAAATACAGTATTTTCCATTCACACTCTAACCTGAAGTCTGAGTTACTATCATTTTAGTTCACACAAGCTGACATTCAGAAAGGCAGCTTTTCTCACTACAGCTCATTGAGTTGTAACCTCCACAAACTCTTGCTCCAAGCTGGGAGTGAGTTCACGCTTCAAAAATTTCAAAGAAAAGCGCCCTGCTAGTATAGGTTCAGATACAGAGGTTTAATCAAAATTTAATTGGAACCCTGAGATGTTTTTTCAAAGTCGTCAAATTTAATTATCTGCCTTTGAAATGTTACAACATTGAATAAGTGACTTACCTACACTGGAAAAAAAAAGTTAAATCTAGATAAAAGTAATTTTTCTTAAAATAAATGCATTTGTTCTTGGATTGGAGGAGGTAAAAGAGACATTTTGCGAATGGATCAAGACAATTTAGACATAAAATAAAGAAAACACAATTTTCTTATTTCAGAAGTGCATATGAGCTAAATATTTTATTTTAAGAGTAGAAAATACTCCATCCCATTGGCAAACTATCTCATTTACCTACCATATTAATGGTAAATACACTTAATTTAGGACATTTTTTACTTATTTCTAGATCATTTTTCCAGTGTACTAGCCTGCGAAGAGGCAACAATAAAGGAATAATTCAATTCAGTTTATTTATATGGCGTAATTCACAACACATGTCATCTCAAGGCACTTTACAGTTCAAAGCAGATCATACAGTCATATTGATTCAAAGTTTTCTATCAAGGAAAAACTAATTAAAGATCATGATCTAATATTTCATTGCAAAATTAAATTTTTATCCCAAAATTTCTGGTTCTATCACAACGTTCCACTAAAAAGAGTATCAGCAGTCACATGATCGTTTGTGTGGCAACTTACACAATTGGGTAAAAAGGTAACTTGCTGACTTAGAGCAGTCAAAAATATAACAAGGACATTCTCGCGAAACATTTTAAAGGAATCATTACAGGGATTTACTGACATAGATGTACTATATTATCTATTTGTATGCGATTCTTTATCAAAATATCATGGAAAAAGTCTCAGTCTTTTTCTGTTTACCTTGATAGGGCATATATAGGGCATCATAAAGTATTTTAGAGGATTTTTTCTTTTGTTACAATTATCTTATAAAACATTGAGTTACTGTAGTACATGTTCCCTCTCAGGACTTTCAGGCCCTCTAGATCCAAATATGTTGTGGGTGATGCCAACAACATGCTTTAAATGGAGATGTTGGACTGAATCAACTTTAGATTTAATTTATGAGACACATAGGACCCAACTGGTGTTCAATCCAATGAAAAACAGACTGTATGTGGTCGTAAAGCATTTATATCTAGTAATTTACTCTCACTATTTTCTGCAATTGTGCCTGCTACTAGTTCTGACGAGGGTAGACCCCTGTAGTGTCTTCGCTAGAACATGAACTTTGATCATCTTTGAGCTTATTGAGCAGCAGCTGCAGCTTTACATGTTGTGGATTCTTTTTTAAACATATACTCTCCTGTGAATACCCGATTTGGTCAGTCTAGTGGTCTCTAGTGGGATCCTTTTATGCAACAGTATGATAGAAAAACAAAATAGGGATCGACAGAGCTTGTAATTTTCAATGCATGCTCTGTGTTTGTATTGATGCCTATCATAGTAGGTCTGTTGTATATATGAAACAAACAGGTTTTAAACTCTTTTAGAATCCAAAACCTGTATTCTATCTTAAGTATTTTTTGCAACAAAATATTCATGCTAGCTTCCTTCCCCAACCTGTAGTGTTTTCTAAGGATTACTGTATGCAGTTTTACTTTTGCAATAGCCTTTACCTCAATTTGACTGCTAAGAGACAGGAAACAGACATTTTACCGCGGACCACATAATGGTTAAAAAAAACGCGCATCTGCAATAAGGTTGAAAAAACGTTTCAGTCAAAATATTACATCTGAGTTCACATAAGAATGCATTTGGATCCAAGAATAGAGAACTCCATTATAGAACACTGATTCTGGTAGTTGGTTTGGTAATGCTTCAGATGAAAAACCAAAACAACAAGCTGAGGAAATGGTAGCTTATTAAGCAATTAGGTATATATTTTGACCAAAAACAAAAATACTTCAAATAATGTAGCATAAAAATGCATAAATATAAAATAGATTTTATCAACTACAGGTAAAATAAACATTTTGCTTATTTCAGTTTAAAAATGACTAAAAAGGTAAATCCTCCACTGAATACAAAAGAAACTATGTCTTACTAAACTATACTGCTGAAGGTATAGAGGACAACCTTTTTATTTCGGTGGATCATCTAAATAAGTGGTCCTCTAATTGTCAATCATTGTGGTGACATGTCCTACATAACACCGCCCTACATGTTAAGCCCCTAGTCTTTTTCTGCACATCGTACTTTGGAGGCTTATATGTGTTGTGAGCAATGGTTTCGGACAGTCATTGAAGCTCACTTTTCTCACCACGTTCTTGGCTGAGGATCGTAAGAAAAAAAGTGTCTATGAGGCATTACAAGAAAAAGAAAGGCCTCAGAAGAGGCAGATATATCCCGAATGCTTCCCGCTGAGAGCTCTCCATGCAAAGCATTATGGGATTTGCTGTCACAGTAGCCCGCTGTTGCCATAGGACCCGCAGCAGCGGCGACTAATAATAAAGATGGCATAAGCAGCGCCGCGGTTGAGGAGAGGAGTTACGTGACCAATGGCAAAAATGTAGTTATCATCTGTCCTAATGTTCAGTTACAGAGTTTGCTATAAGTCCACTATATAGTCCCACTCTATATAAGGCTGATGTTAAGAATAGCAACTTCTAAACAGAGCATGCACGCAGAAATGGATCATGCATGCTCTACCACACGTTTAATAGGAGTTCCCTATTGGGGAGGGTACAGGAGTTGTTCATGTGCCTTTCTTTTTAAAAGAAAAGGCGGTCTTTAAAGATTCACAAGCATCCTCCACAATACTTTTAAACAGTGCGGCTCTAATCAAGAGAGCGATCACTGAAAATCATTCTTAACATATTTAATTGATGTCTTAATGCAAAATACAAATTTTAAATAAATAAAAAATATGCCTTATATAGTCATATCTACATGTAAATAAAAATAATAATTAAAAAAAAGCTTTTGGACTTAATGATCCACTGAAATTATAAGTAGCCTCCTTTAGAAGTGAGAGCAACAGTTCTGAATTATGTGTTATTTTTAATAGGCATCAGAGTTTTTCTAAGTATTTTAACTCTTGTAATTTAATCAGCGTTGTAATACTACACATTGTTTTTGTTTTTTTATTATTATTTTTTTCCCCCTTCAAATTTGGGAAAATTTGAGATTAAAAAAATCTAATTTCTATTCTAAATTGTTATAAAGCAGAGAGTCATAATATATATATTATATAATATATATAATTCTGTTAAAATGTTTTATGTAGAGCTCAACCATGAAATAATTCAAACAAAGTAACCATATTTTAAGATTAAATCATTACTTTTAAAACAATAAAACTGCGAAAACATCACAACATGGCAAATCCACATCAACAATTCCAATGAAAAACAAAATTGTCCCATTTATAGGAGGGATTTCTCCAAAGTCAGATTTATACTTTTCTCTAAAAACCTTTACACTGATGGAACACTTTTCAGTTTGAGTGAAAATGTTTACAGCCTGTTCAACGTTGGGGGTCCCAAAGGCTGAAAAAATTGGTCCTCTGGGCGCAGTGAACGCCTGCAGCAAATTTCACGGTAATCTTTTCAGCAGCTATGACCGAAATAACTCAGCCCAGGCCATTTTACAGTAATCTGTAAATGAAAACCTCAGCTGGTTTATATTGTAACCCATTGCGTTAAATGAATCTTTATGTACATTTTCATTTTTGACCGGGATACATTTTGTGTTGCCTTGTGTGCGTTTAATCTGTCTCACCACTGAGGAACCGTCTCTGCTAAACGGTGCCACGGGCCTGGGGCCCATTTGACATTTTCCACCCAGACAGGCCCTCAGGGTGGAGTTAGAGACTAAAACATCAATATCTGAATTACTTCAACCCCTTTCTCCAGCCCTCTCAGCCTTCATTCCTTCTCCTCTTCTCTAAGTTCTTTTGCTGCACAGGGCCCACTCGCAGTCGCCTAAAAACTAAAGGCACATTCTCTTTAAGGGGTGTTGATGGCCATGCTCCAGCTGCCAAGAACAGAAAAGATCACCCATCATCCAAGTAAGCATGTGTGTAATCAATGTCTCATCTCTGTTCCATTTGCTCCAGACAGCATCATGTACGATAACCCTCACGTTATCAGGGAGACAAGAGAGAGAAATGGCTGCTTAGGGAATATCACCTGACACCCTGTTTGTTGAGAGATTTTCATACTGTGATTCATACGGCCCTCGGTCTACTGAGAAAACAGCGTCGACCCGTGGAGGAAAGCTAGCTGGCAAAAAAAAAAAATTACACGTCACTTTTTAGAGACCTAATTGGGCTTTAAACACACTGGCAATGCCTGCCAAACAGTGAGATTTATCAGTGAGTTTTTAACTTGCTTTTAAATCAAATTTGGCCATGACACCTTCACAGATGGCTTGTTAAAGCCACCTCAAGGAATGAACTCGAGGTGTTTGACTGTTTGATACTTTACTACAGTATATTCTGCACCAGAGATCTTTGCAATTTGCTTTGCAGCTCTGGTGACTCCGTCTTATTGTCATACCGTTTTAAATGCCTTTAACCAATGATTTTATGGCTTAATAAAGCTTAATGTTGTATATGAAAAGAGTCAAATTTGAAAGACAAAGTTGGTGGAGTATATAAAGGAATTTAAAAGAGGAAATGCATTATTTCTTATGCAACAATGCACATAATGGCACAACAATGGGATACTATCAGATAATAGTTATTGCTGTATATGCAGTCTAATGTTGGGTGGCTGTATTTTCTTTTTCAGTCAGGGGGTCCTCAAATTACACTCACACATTCACAGACAAAAAATCTGCTGTGTTATCCAATGATGGTTCATAATTCAATTTCCACTGGTTGTTAGTTCTTTTCATTTTCTTAAAGAAATAAAGAAAGAAATATGTCCTGTGCAAATCCATTGCATAATGGAACAGAACAACTTCACAGAGAAATGCCTAACTGGTTGGACTGAATAAACCTGTCATCTCTGAGGCTGTTTAGGTTGATAATCTGCATACAAGCATATCCCCCTTTAAAAGTCTAAATAGGGAACATAGAATACAAAAATACTACTAAAGACTAACACTGAATGTGTGTTTGAATGGGAAAGCGGGTATTATGAAGTTTATGTCTTATCCATGGAGGATATGCTCATTGCTATGATGAACTAAGCTCCTCTTCGGCTATTTTTTTCTGTGACTTTCCTTCCCCTTCCACCTGCTGCCTCTAGAACTAAAGCAGAGAGACTGAATCGCAATAAGACACAAATTAGCAGATGGTTTCACCTTACAGTCCTGAAGGCCTGTGTAGAGCAGCTCTGTGGGATTCTACAGCACCTCTTCAATCTTAGACTAACCAAGGAGACAGTACCAGTGATGGGGAAGACCTCCTGCCTTCATTTGCAAGTACCAAAGGAAACTCAGCAAACTGTCCTCACTGACTATAGATCTGATCTATAGCAGTAAGTTCTTATCACTGTGAAGTGTGAGTTGGTGATACCATCATACAGTTCCTTCAACAAACTTATTGTTATTTAGACAAGGCACACACTGTGAAAACAACATTCCTTGATTCAAGTATGATTTGCTCTGTTAAAAACTCCAGAAGACTTTAGTGGATAATTCAGCAATTGCCTGGATAAAAGACAACCTCCAAAGTAGACCATGGTTTGTAAGGCTGAAGGATCAACTGCCTAATCAAGTAGTCAGAAGCACAGGGGCGGCACAAGGAATGGTTCTCTCACCATTCCTATTAACTCTGTACACCTCAGAGAGATTCAATCTGCAGAATTATTCAGATGACTTTGCAGTCATTTGGTGCATCAGAGATGGACAAGATGCTGAGTTCAGGGAGCTGGTGAACAATCATCTGATCCTGAATATGAACAAAAAATGAAGATTACTGTAGATTTTAGAAAAAACAGAATCAAGTCGAACAAAGAGGAGGAGGTGGAGTATAAATACGCCGGTGTTCACCTGATCAACCAGCCATCTACAAGAAGGGACAGAGCTGACTGACTGTACTTCTTAAAGAAGTATTTGCAGCAATCAACTCCTGGGTAATAGCATCAGAGGAAATTACTTAAAGAAGAGATCCAGATCTCTCAGAAGATCCTTCATACCTATAGCTATCGTTTATATGCAGCATCTCGTTGAATAAACCTCGAGTTGCTACAACATTTAAATTCCCTTTGGGATCAATAAAGGATTTTTCTAAGGATTTTAAATACATTGAAGCTCTTTTAGAACTACACCTTTGTGTTATTAGTGCTACATAAATCAAGCTGACCTTGACCTATGCTGGGGACTGTGTAATTATGTCCCTTGGAAGGCAGACTAATTCATTTATTAGACACAAATACATTTTAAAATAAAGAAAATAGAAAGCAGAAAATAAATGTGAAGAAGTAATAAATATCAAAATGAGAGGTGTTGAGAAACAGCCTATAAATAAACATTGAGTGTGTTGCCACTAATATTCACAACTTGACCTGAAAATAACAGCTTCTTTTCACATTACCTATTGAACAATTCATTGTGTTGCTGTTTTTCTTCATGAAATCATTCAGTTTTGTGATTTTCAAAGCCCACACTGGTGCGAAGTAAATAGCTTTTATTATGGCTATAATAAATGAGGAATACAGAGCATTGGCTAAAAGCAGGCCTAGTAGAGTAAATCAACAACATCATGAATTGTTCCTCAAACACAATACAACACCATAATTAAATTCTATGCAGTAGAAGAAATTGTTAGAAGCCAGGATACAGCTTTTTTGTTTTCATGGCGAGAATGAGAGAGAACATCACTGAAGGATGAGGAATCTCAATTTTCCTTTGTGTATGTGCTCATGCCCACCCATGCAATCAAATGAAGAACAAACAGAAAGAGAGCAAGAAAAAGAAGAAGATGGCAAAATAATCCAGAGGAAAGAAGTGCGCAAACTACTACTGGTGAACAAGATATGCTACTAGCATCTTGATACCATAAACCCTTTCTACCACATACACACATGTGTTGTTTTTCTCACACTTGTACTCTTATACAGAAGAGCTCTTAGGCTCACTAAACACCTACAGCTGGCAAAAACCCAGGACTTCAAAGAGATAGTTAGCAACAAGTCATTACTGAGAAGAAGAAAGAAAACAAGGGACAGAAGGAAGAAAGGGGGTGGGCAATAAATTAATGCAGAAAGGAGAAGAGCTACAGAGGATATTTTCCTTTTTCAATCATTATCCTTTTTGTTCTGCAGCTAAATTTATTCTCAGATGTTGTCGGGGAGGAAATAAACTAAAACAGCAAAGAACTGAAAGGTTGAAGAGGAGTAAACAAAGCTGATGAGGATGAGAGCTACCGATCTTATCCGACGTAGATGTGACACGAAAACATCTTTGAAGGCTTTGACGTATTCTTCTTTTAGCAGAAATAAGGAGCAGTTGGCGGATCTCTAAGTGTCCATTGTTTGTGAGAAAATGCAGAACAGACGGGAGGTTGCATCAAAGAATACCACAGGATACCAAACGCTAGGGAACTTTTTATATAGCAGTGAAATATTTACATACTTGTAGTGAATCACATTGCTACTTGGGAGTATCTGAAGTAAAAAGCTGAATTCCTCATTATGTTCACCATCCTTTTAACAAAACAAGAAAAATATATTATAGCTGAATTATAGTTCATGTTCATAAGATGATGCACTTTAAGGCTAATTTCTTGGTAAAACTCATTTCTTCCTGTTAAGGTTGAGCCAGGTGACTAACAGTAAAACAGAGTTGTGGAAGGAAAGGAACCCAACAGAAACCAAGAAAACCACATAAAGGCTTTGCATTCTAGAAACCTAGTCCTTCCAACCACTGGCTTCATGCTGAAGACAAAGAATTCTGCCAGCAACTTTTTTTCTTTTGAAAGACAGCTGTAGCTTAGGGGCTAAGCTGTGGGGAAGATATCCCATTGTCAACAAAACACTAGCAATTAATTTAACAAGACTAAGTAAATAGAAGAGAGGTTATGGCCCTGTAAAACCAAAATAAAGATATAAAAATTGGAGTCACATAATCACACAATGAGAAAAAAAAACATATGAGATCTTTTAAGTTAATCTCTGAATTGTATCACCTTTAGACAAAACATTTTATTGAGAAAAGTTCTAAGTTTAGAAATTGGACCATGAATTCAATCAGTTTGATGAGGACAGCGACTGTTGATTTATGACTCTTATGACAAGAGGACTTAGGAAAAAAATGGCAAACAGAATCCAAAGATGTCGGGTTGTCTATCTTTAAAAATACGCAAAACAATATCTTTTATCCTGCTTTTCAACACTTCTACCATTGTTCTCTTTTACCTTTTTCTCCTCTCTCTTCAAGAGTTTCTTTACGCGAGACATTTATAACAGGAGTTGCTGTCCATTTAGTGCTACTCACATTTTGATCATTCAGATTGATTTCTGCCTGCTGTCATGTTGCTTTTGAATATGCAGTGTAACAATGATTAATCAAAAGTGAAATGTTTTACACCAGGATTGTTTGAAGCTTTAAATCATAGATCTCAAGCATGTACATAATGTCTATAATGCTGGATTTTTGCCATTTTTCTTTTATGAAAGGCAGCTTTCATCACGGCCGAGTATATTAGGCCACACATGAAGAGAAAATATTTTGCCATGACGAGATTAAACTCGACATGTAGACTTTAAAGTCGACATTTTAGACATTAAACTCAACATTTAGAGAATAAAGTTGAAATGTCATGTTGAGTTTTAATCTCGACGTGTCAACTTTAAACTTCGCCATTTAGAATAAAGTTGAAATGTCTTGTTGAGTTTAATCTCGGCGTGTCGACTCGTCATGGCAAAAAATATTTTCTCTATTCATCAGTATGCGTCTCTGCGGGATAAAGACCAAATCTTGGGAGGGGTAAAAGACCCTCATTTTCCAATGCTCTCTCTTTCTCTTAGTTCTTCTTTTAGCTAGACTCTGTATTTTTTTACAACTTACCTGATGCTCATATTTTACCCTATGCTGTTTGTAAAGATTTATATTTTTGTCATGCTTGCATATATATTTGGTTTAATACCTCCATTTCCCTCTTGCCCGGTGTTTCCGTTTTCAATCAGCCTCATTCAATCTACATGTGCGAAGCCTACTTGCTCCCACTCCCCTTTCACCTGTAGATAGTTCTTTATAAGCTTTCCCAAGCCTCTGCCTGATTATAAACCCCGCTGCGACTGTAGAAATCCTAAATTTTGTCTCTTTTCTCTTCAGTCTCCTTGTTATTAACCAAGTTCATGCCCTCATATTATTCCCTTCTTCCTATCCTTTCCTTGCCCATGACGGAAATCCACTGCTCATCTAATGCTTGACCTTAATTTTTCCGTTCTCTACCCTCTGTTGAGTATACCCCTCCACCTAGTAAATGACTATCGCGTAACCCGCTTATTGGTTAGGTCGTTTATTTGATTGGCTTTCGGATATGATTGTGGAGTTGCTCTGGGTCAAAACACCTCTGACGTCAAGGCACTGATAGGAGGACCAAACGGATACTTAGCTACACTCACGCTTCACAAGATCAGGCTGTTTCCTGATCTCCCAGCTGCTCACTCACTCTGACGTAACTGTAGTTTCGACTTCCCTGTTCATTTCTCTCTCATATCAAGCCAATTCTTTCCCTGCTGATTTTTAACCACTATCCTGTGTGTAGAAACCCGAGGGGCTACAAAGTGCTAATCTTTTCAGAACCTTAAATCCATTCACAAAAAAAAGCTTACTCATGAGTTGTGGCTGATGTTTCAAGTCCCCAATGTGAGTTATTACAATGTTTTGCATTTCCTCAGATAGCTGCAGACCCTTCACAATAAAGGCTTTGATAAATGATGCCGTTTAAAAATCACTAAAAAATATGAAGAACCTAAAATACTAAAAGGGCCTAAAACACAATTTTTTTTTTCAGAAAGTGGTAAAGTTTGTGTCACCAGGAAAACGAGTAATTAAAGTGTATGTAACTGAGGCTTCTACCAGAAATCTGAAAGCAACAACAAATTATAGAAATAAGGGTTTTCTTTTTTGAAGGAACACTAAATTTACAGAGCTTAACACCTACTCTGCTTCATATGCCATTTCTTTTTAAATACAAATTTTACAGAATTGAGCTTTAGCACAGAAACTTCTAGTAGCAAAGCAATGAGACTGGACGTTTGGGGGCCCACTCATTTCAAATCCCCAACCAGTGCCTAAGAGACAACGATACAGATGGACAGCAGCCAGGAGCTGGACATCCTGGAAGCAGATGGAGCCCGTTGACTCAGTTACACTCCAGACAACTGACTTGTATTTGTAAGGAAGTGCGTATATTTGTCTCAAATGTGCACTTGTATTTTAGAAGCGCGCCTATGTGTTGTCTCCCCAGCAGCTCGAAAAATAAAGTGTTAAGACGAAGACAGGAAGCGACACACATAATACAGACTCCCATGAATCAACTTCCACACACACACACACATGGTGAGCAACAATGTTATGACAATAACTCGGTGTTTTACAGCCCACTGTAGCTGCACATCTGGATAACATCAGGCATAGATACACACACACTGAAGAGGAGACATGGCCAAGAAGCTGTGGTGCGCACACACTACGAAAAAGAAAAAAAAAAAATTGATTCAGTTCCCTCTTGTTCCTCCACCCTACTTTATCCTCCCTTCCATCTATTTCTCTCTTGTTTTCTCCCTCTACTTCTTTCCTTCTGTTCTTGTTGTCTCTCCTCTAATCCGATACGACAGAGACACAGAACACAAATATCCCTACTGGCAGAAGAAGTACAGCAAGTTTCAGGCTGAAGAGAGGGAAGAAAAAGGGGGGGTAGAGAGAGAGAAAAAAAGATTGACTGTTGAACACTAGTTGAAGTGATTCATGAGGTTGGAAACCATGCTTGAGCATATGTAGACACTGCTTGTCTTTCATTCGATCTTTCCAGGAGAAAGACAAAGACAATTAACCATTTTGTAAAGATTAGTGTAAACCAGACTTATGGTTAAATATATTGATCTTGTGTAGTCTCACACATCTAGCTATTATGAATTTAAAATACCAAAGACAATCATCATTACTAAGTATTTGCTTTCTTACTTTACCCTATAAACATTCTTCTCCTATTAGACAGAAAAATCTAATGTTTAACGATATAACTTCTGCCCAAAATAAATTTACATGGTTTGTAATGTAAACCACATGTCTGGTCAAGGATAGGAGCCCTTCTCATGCTTTTCACTAAGTAAAGATAATAAAAAATGGCCAATTTCAGTATCAGGTATATTTTAAAAATAGTGTCAAAGGATGCGCAAATATGTAAGAAGCAATTTGAAAGGAAACCATATTTGCCAAGACGTACCTGCTGTTCTGTTTCTGCATTCTAGGGATGCATAAAATTGAGAGAATGATAGTGGTATCATACAGAAGAGAAAATACATGTATGCTCACTTTACAAACAAAACAAAAAAAACGAGGTTTTATAAAAAGCATCTTTTTCTTCCTTTGGTGTTTAAATATTACAATTATTATTTATGAAAATAAGATTAGAGGACATATGCATCATAACCCAAATATGCTTTTAAAACTAATAAGGATACGCACAAAATGTTCTTTAATTCTTTGTCTATTTGATTGTCAACAAATGCAGTATCCATTACCAACTTCCACACTAAAACGAGATAATGATGTCTAATTCATGCACTTAAGCCCTTTAAAACTGAGAAATACTAATGTAAATAGCCAGAATGACAGGATGGGAAATTACCGAAAGGTTTATTGAAAATCTTTTTTAAAACAAAGCTGTAATTAATTGAGTTTTGTGAAAGCAGTGAATCACAGATGGATATTGACACAAAAGAGGCAGAGTAGAAAACGGTGTATGTGGCCAAATAAGAGGGAGATAACTACAAAGAGATGAGGGATTAGTGTTATACATCTTACAACAACAAATAAGAATCTTAAAGAAATAAATAAATCAAGGTTCGGATAAGTTGCTCTGAATTTGTTGTAGTTAAAAATGAACAGATTTTTATATGATTTCTCCTTTCCTCTCCGTCTGAGTGACTGTCCCGGGTTCCCTTAGTAATCACTCAATCCTGATTGCTCTGATCCCTCCATTCTACTTGTCATTATACACAAGACACACACACACATGCAGCATGCATTACCACACATACTCACACATGCGCCAAGAGACTGAAAACAAATGCCATTTAATCAAGTTGTATAAATAAATAAAAAGTTTGTATTTTCCATAAAGTCCATCTGGTCCCCCTGTTTCCTCATCACACACATACCCAGCTTTCATCTGCTGGTCAATACAGCTCTCTCTCTCTCTCTCTCTCTCTGCTCACATGCACACACACACACTCTAAATCAAAGGCACGGATGACCACACACATTGGCCTGTGAATCTAAATGTAGATGAGTTCAGCCTGCTAGAACGACTTTTGCGGCAAGAAAAACCTTTTATCAAAAAGCAAATCTATTTGTTTTCTGTTGTTTCACTCAGCTGTTTGACCATCCCTATCAATCGGTTTAACAAAATGTTATGGACAAGTGTTGCCAAACTTTCATTTCACAGCGCGGTCTGGTATTTTGTTAAAGTGTAACTACGATTCTGATCAGTGGCTCTGTTGTATGGTAATGTCAAATAGCTGGGGAATAAAAACAGGGATGAATAGCAGCACATTCAATATACACAAACTAGAAAAAAAAAGACTTTAATTTACTGATATTTGGACGGATTATACTTTTCAAAATTTATTAATTTTCTATTTTAAGTCGGATGCTACATAAATTAGAGTATAAATTAGCACTGAGTTACAGTAATGTGTATTTATTTCTCTGTTAGACTGAAACCATCTCACCACATAACTGAAATCAATGCATCAAGTGCTGCTCTTCTCTCCCATGCAAGTTACCGTTAGAATAAGTAGCTCTTTTGCTTCTGTTTTATAAGCAGATTTAGCACAAAATGTACACAACAATACTTGATGTAGGTTTTCACTTTGGTATGGACTACATTTATACTATTGTCATAAATCAAACTGATATTATCTACACCAAAGGCTTGACAATTAACCCTTTAAGTACACGCCTGACAAACAGGACGTCTTCAATTTTCCTTCTTTTTTTTCGTTTTTTTTATAGTGCTGACTGGAAACATTTGCTTTCTCTAAGCAAAACAAAAGAAAGAAAAGTTGACTCTAGCTCTAAGCTGTGTAAATCAAGTACACAATCTAAATGCAGTATGGTTACTGGAGAAAAATCTACCTTTTACTTTAAAATCTTAAGGGGCAGTAGAATAAAAATAGATTTTGTCCATGCAAAAGAGAAACTTGACTCTGAAAGTTCATGCATAAAACCTGACCACATACATTTGGTGCTTGGCGACCGCGCAACTTTAGATTGCCTAGGCCTGCCGATACCTTACCAACTAACCGGGTTGTTTAAACAGACCAAGACTTTTAATTCACACTAATATATCTGCTTAAAGTAATGAACTGTCTGTAACCGAGCAATAACATTCAGTTTTTACAAACTTGACACCTGCTAATTCTGAAAATCCTTGATAAAAATCTTCCAAAAATATATTAGTAAGACTAAAGGGGAACTCTCAATTATTTTTACAATGCACACATCTTCACATACACACCCCAAGCCAACCTCCCATTCCCCACTTCCCAGTCTGAATGAATGGATTCCTTGTTTCTGAACTGATGGGCGATAAAGTTGGTTTAAACAGCCGTAGACACACCGGCACACACTGCTGAGACAGAAACATGTGTTTTTACATCCAAAGGCCCCCAGCTATACAAAACTAATGTTACCGTCTTTGTGCTTGCGACGCGTGCGTGTGTCAGAACAGGGAGTGGAACATGTATTTACAATCTCTATCAGCTTTTTAATCTCCCTTTGGCGAAAGGGGAGACAAAACAGAGAAAAAACCACTCAAAGAGGGAAAAGTGATAACCACACAGTGAAAGGGGGAACAAATTTATCCCCAATCTCTAAAACCCTCCCATTCATTTTGTTTTGCAAGGCTCCTTTGCTTTTTCTCGCCTCAGGCGCCAAAAAAACAAGCAGCAGAAGTTGCCCGCTTTTGGTTTGCAGTGTGTGGGTGTTTATGTGTGATTTAATTCTTATTGTCTGAATACTGTGGGAGTTGACAATTTAGTTTTTAGCTTCCCGGGTTACTTAGGAGGGCTGTGTTGCAGGGGAGAAATGTCAACATTCATTCCTCGCAAACTTGTAAGGGACTCAACAGTTATTATTTAGCTTGGATTGGTCGGCTTGTTGAGTTTGTTTGAGCCCTCAGCAGTTTTGTTAGCGGTTCAATTTGCAAAACGTGGCCTGCAATGTCAGGAAACAGCAATGTCCCACAAGCATCAAGTCTTGTAATACCTTCTCGAGCCATAATCTCACTGTTCTAGCTAAGCTGAAAGCTAGAGTCAGTTAATATCAAGAAACATAGTAGTTGATTGTAATTGTCAAAAATTACAGCTAATTCTCTTTCTGTTTAATAAGCACCTCCTAAAAGGAGGAGAAGAAAAAACCTAAATCTGTCTATTTCTATAAAAAATTGATCAATCATTGGAAAATATACCTGAAGAATGCTATATGACTACGCACAGTTTAAATAAGGATGACAGTATGTTTACCAATACCCTTTTTAGTCTGAATTAATGCTGATTTTACAGCTGTTCTGCAATACACTTTCATATTTTTGGAAGTTTTACTATATAAACATTTCTATGTTAATGAACAGAAAAGCCATCATTGGTTTCTGAGATGCTGTTTTGTTGGTTCAGGTCAGCCAGTCAACATTTAAAAAAAAAATGATTAAAACTAAGATACCAATTTCATATTTGGTTTTAGGCATTGGCGTTATTCTGTTTACACTCAATTAAGAAACTTTCTTGTCGAAGAATTTTGACAGTGTTGCATCATCAGAGATGATGACCTTGTTGAAGTTGTTGGATCCAGAGATCATCTGAAGGCTGTAAAAGAAACATTTTTCTTCAGTTCCTGTCAAACTGTTTCTTGCTGTGAATGATGGTGTAAAGAAAGAAAGAAAGATTAGGAAACATTAAATAATTTTAACCCGATTGTATGGATGGGGTCTTTCACACTACGGGTGACTTAAAATGATCAAGTTATTTGTGGCTGAAATAATTCAAGCTAAAATACTATAGAATACCTATAACATATTTTATAATCATTATCTCTGAGCAAACTAACTAGTTATCTATAGAGTGTAAAACAATAATATATGATCCCAAGTTAGTGGACCAATAGGTTTGGTGCCTAAACCTAAGAGCTAATAAACCAAAACCACACTAAGCAGCTATGGTGCATAAATCCTAACAAGTAACTATTCAAGAAAAGTTGCGTGAAGAGGATTAGTGTCTAAACCAGACCAAGTATCTTTAGCAGATTTAGGGTCATTTTGACACATAAACCCAATATAGGATAATTTGCTATCAAAATATTTCATGGAGGTTTTTATAAATACACATCTTACAGTTTGCCGTTTTTTTTATCTATCATAAAATGCCTATTCTAATGATCAGCTTTCAATGGTTATACACAACATTTTCTTGCTATTTATGACTGTCAATCTAAAAATGTGTCTTGCCTGAGTGTAAACCAGGTTTTCGTTATTTATGTTGCAACTATTAAGTATGGGATTTAAGACATCAAATGGTTTTGGTTCCATCCTTTGAGAGGGTTTCTGTTTAGCAGCCGCAGGTTTTATTTTAATATAGGGAGCACAGCTTTTACCATCACATTCTGTCATTACAGTACACACCTGAATTACACATTATCCAACTTAGTTATTACAAACATCCATGATAAAAAGATAATACTTTCATGAACTATGCCAATTCACTTAAAATGATTTAATCTCAGCAACAGAAGAAACCAAATTACAATAAGCTGTGTTACTTAGGGCTCCTTACAACTCTCTCAAGTACCTTTACTGTCGCCGAACATGTGAGGCAGATGTCCTCCAATACATATAAGGATATAAACTACAACCGTTTTATAAAATTTAAAAACAAAATGGAAACAACAGAAATAAGAAAAAGTATCTTAACATAAAAGATCCTCCATAAAATACTGTGGCTTGCATTGCAGCATGTCCTATAACTGGTCAGATACTGTATCTATGTGAAACTAATACTCTTTTCGCATTCATATACATTTAGTTATACATTTATTATTCTTAGTTCAAAATATCAGGCCAGCAAAGATAATATCTGAATAACAACATCTACTTGACCTCTAAATGAGTCTACCACCAGAATCGTTTTTAAATATAACACTCTGTAAGGTCAGCACAGTACAAAAAAAAACACAACCTCCTCCACAAGACTTCAGTGTTATGCATCAAAACTATATCCAGCCTCAGAGGTTCTGGGGGCAAATGTGATTTACTGCTTAGTCTTGTTTACTGCTGAAACACTGCTCCTTATATCAGCCAGGTCTGTGTGTGTGTGTGTGGTTGTGCACACTTTCAGACCTTATTAGGTTGTACTTGTGGCAATGCTTAACCCCACTCAGAGTTTGGCAGAAGCTCTCCGTTCTTTCTCTGTCTGCTTTTATTTTCTCTCTGTGTCTTCTCCCCCCCTTCTATCTTTGCCATCTAACTGCTCTTTATCTATCTGTAGCTTTCACTTCTGTCTTCACTGGTCTTCAGCTTCTCTTTACCTTTTTTTCTTATTTAGCTTATTACAGTTAAAATCTTTTTCAGCAGGGTTCAGCACTAATTACTGTTATACAAAACCAGACTTCTTCTAATGTCATCAGCTTAAGGGATTCCTTATTGTTTTCATCATTGTTCCTCCTTCAATGTTTATCTAAAATTGCATTTGAAGAAAATAATGTTTACCACTCATGCTTTTCTTTAATGATACGTTTTACCCATTAACAAAACAGTGAATGCAGCAGTTGTCTATTCCTGCAAAATATAAGATCTTAGTTTTTTTACAGGCCATTGTCATCATCTTTTCCTGCTTCCCCTTTATGACACGCAGCACATTTTTAATTGAATTTGATGAAAACTTCAAGCAGACCACCCAAGCATTCATATCACATTCATATCTCTGTCTATGAATATAACTTGTGCAGATGAAGAACCCTTCTGCAAAAAAAAACATAGGTTAGCAATTAAAAAGTACTATAACTCTGCCTTCCTGAATATGAACATCACCCATTTCAGTTTCCCTAATCCATACATTTATGCCACCACAAAAAGCTGGCTTCATCACCATTCTAACATCAGCCGGGTTGGTTTAGTGTGATGTGAAATAATTGCTTTACTTCCTTAAAGTCCAGCTAACCCATCTTATCAAAGAACACCTGTCTTCTGTCTATCTAAGGGAACTACTCTCCATTTAATCAAAAAGGATATTTTGTGGTAGATATCTGTATCTAGTGGCACATAGAGCTGAATGCCAATGGTCTCTAAAGGTGTCTCAGTGCACACATGGTTCCCCTGGTCATGGTCTGTTGACTGTTTCTAACTTGCAGCAACCTTGGGGCCTGAAGCTCCAGTGCATTCAATAGTGGCTAAAACCTTAGCCAAGGTAACTCCATGAAATCCTAAAATGACATTATAAAAAATTTATTAACATCACTGATGTACAGAAAAGTTTTCTGAAATTTGAAATAGTGATTTACAAATTTTGTTAAAGCAGATTTTTTTTTTAACCTTAAATTAAAACAAAATCTTTTAAATCCTGGGTTGATTGATTTTCAGTGCCTGATGGCCTTATTCTAAAAAATCCCAAATGAAAACAAAAACCTGCTTAGCTCATCTAATTCAATTTTCTCCAGTTATTATGTTCAATTATTATTATTAATTACACATAATTACTTTTTTTAGTCCTATGTTTATTTTGACAGACAAAAGAAAAAGTGCAGAGTCTATGTAGAATAATTATTCTAATTATAAGCATGTTTTGTTTGTAAACATACAGGTTAAAAATACAAAAATATCTCACTAAAGTTTGGAAAGTAAATTATAGAGTTCAATTAAATTGATTGCTTGTTTGGCTTAGAACTACTCTTCAATCATAGTTTACAAATAAATAAAAAAAGCAGTCTGGGCTTTTGGAAAAGCATTACAGGGAAAAGATGAGCCACTTCAAGCCTTCCAGGACATGGAAACTACAGAAACATCGGCGTCACTGTCTACGGTTTAATTTAATATCACCAGGGACTAAGAGAGTGCTGAACAAGAAAGATGAACATGATGCAAAAACGATACCTTGAAGCTAAACTACAAATAAGAACTTAACAAATGAACAGTCAAATGTCTTCAGATGAACTGCTTCATGCAGAGAACAAACAAAGATTAAGCCTTTTGAGCACCAAGGCAATAAGAAGGTTTGGATCAGTCAAGATAAGACTTTTTTAACCAGGAATGCTGTATCAATTCTCATGAGGGTGGTAGAATCATTCTGTGGGTTTCCATTGCACAAAAATGTACTCCTTAATTCCTAAACTTTATCTGAAATAAACGGAATGAAAGAAACAAAGGTAGAGTTACATGCTTAAATACAATGGTGCTTTAGAAACAACAACTTAGATTAAGGTTAAGTTTCTTGAATAACTCTAATGTGGGTTGTATGTTGGCACAGTTTGGAGCACTGCTGCCTTGTTGCTTGGTCAGATTCCCAGCCTAGGATCTTTCTGCATGGAGATGGCATTTTTTCCCCTTGCATTTGTGGGTTCTCTCAAGGTACTACGGCTTCCTCCCGCTGTGCAAAAACAGTTAGGTTTCTTAATTGCTGCTATGCATGAATGTGGGTGTGCATGTTTAAATGTCTCAGTGTCGCCCTGTAATAGACTGTCTACCTGTCCAGGGTGGACCCCGTCTTTCACCATAGGCTGATGGAGATAAGTACCAGCACCCTCAATGACCCGGATGGATGGATGGATGGATGGATGGATGGATGGATGGATGGATGGATGGATGGATGGATGGATGGATGGATGGACGGACGGACGGACGGACGGACGGACGGACGGACGGACGGACGGATGGAATAACTTTAACTTCAACTGATTTGAAAATTTGTGGACTTATCCTTAAAAGACAGAAAACTTATAGTATCGCTATAAATTAGCTTCTTCTGGTAAGCCAACATGAGAGGTCAAATAGCTTTTCTTCAAGAAATATAAAGGATAGTTAGAAATTGCTAGCATCTCATTAAAAAAATGATCTGGGGCTATGTGTACTTTTTTATTTTTTTAACTATTTTAACAATTTTTATTAATGAATACTTTTTCAAACAATTCTTGCACTATAAGGATAAAAAAGGTACAGCTTATGTCATTGTCATACAGATGTGGGGCTATTTCTTAGTGGAATTGAAACAAATTAAAACAACATTTTAACTTATTTTTTAACAGTATAAGAATAGTCTTTGTTTAATGTATTTGTGAAAGGATAACTAAAACCCTAGCCTGACGTAGTCCGACTCAATTCTAGGCAGAATATGAGTCTGATACTGCTCCATAGAGCTGTGATTATGGGGCGTGTTTCGAACGAACCAGGAAAAAAAATGCCTCTGCACTCAATTGGATAGATCTACAACCAATAAGAGCAACGGAGTGCGTGACGTATGTTAAGCCAGGCATAGTTGTTGTCCACAAAATTCAAAGCGTGCAGTTTCACGCCTATAATAAGAAGATGAGCCTTGATCGCGTTTCTCTGTTCCTCTTTTAAAATTAATTTGCTGTCGATATCTTCTAGAACAGACCTAATAGCAGAATCTACTCACCTCAACTCTCCAGCGGCAGCCATTATTGTTGTCACCCAAGCGCGCATTGGTCACGTGGTTGATTACGTTACTGTTTGTCATCTGTCCATCATCGTATAAAGCCCGCCCTGACAATTTGATTGGATCGCCTGACAGTGGGCTTTAATACTCGCGCTACTATGGAGCAGAGCCAGACCGAACTTCCCGACCTCAAACCTTGTGGGCGGGACTAAGTTCGGAATGGCACCCAGGCTACTAAAACCCTGCTGGTATTTACTGTATTTTTACTGTTAACAGGATTGATCATATCCTAAGCAGCATCTTAATTGGGCTGACCCTGATAGAGAGGAAGAATTGTTTTCAATCAGTGAGCTGTGAAAGATCAAAGGAACAAGACATCCGCTCTTCAATGAAACTTTTCCTCTAAACAGTTCTGACTCCAGGACCTGAACCCAACATACATGAATTAGTGCTGAAATTGAAGTGGATCCTATCAGACCTGGCTAAGATAGAGGAAAACTATTCTGTTACAGCTGTAGAGATGGATTCTGGCTCCAACATTCCTGGGATCAGCGGAGATAACAGTGGAGTAGCTGTGTCTATCTAGTGGAAATGGACATGCGACCAGTTTCTGTACCTCTTTGAAATAATTAACATAAACACAGACTACAGTTACAGTTAGAGGCTGGGTAAGTAAAACTAAGTGCACTTTGTTGGATCTGATATAAGCATAGTCCTAAAGATAAAAAAAGAAGAACTCAAGGACATTTAAGCTCATCTAAATTTAATGGCGGCACACAAATCGTACATGCATGCATCTATTGTTTCACTGCACCTGGTCTTAAAGGAAACAGGATAGATGGGATCCTGGGACCTTACTTTGGGACTGTTTTTATCAGTGTTATTGTATGAGTGTAGACATGCATATGATTGCTCGAAAACAGGAGCCAAACATCTGCAACAATGATGCAGCTTGGAGTCACAAATCATGCAAACTAAATAAATAAATAAATAAATAAATAAATAAATAGATAGATAAATAATTATACCCTGCTTTTACTAATAACAGCGGGGGAAGTAAAATGTGAAGTTTATTTACTTTGTAATGGTTGTCTTTGTAGTTAAAAGCATCAATGCTTCTAAACTGAATGTTTATTAAGGTGCTTGAGCCTAAAAATACTGTTAACCGAACTGTTAAGTGGTTACTGTGACTGAATTAAACTGCATATTTACTTGCTCCTGTGTGTTATTTGAATTTCGAGGGACACTACTGTAAAAAAATAAAAAAGCTGTGATACTAGACTGTGATCATCCACTAGTCTAGTATTGCACCAATACCAGTATGAGACGAGGCCCCGATGGTCTGGGCTTTGTTGCTGTACGGCATGCAAGGATAATGTCAGTTTGCAAAATTTTAAATTCTTTATAGGCATTTTGGTTATGTAGCAGGACAATTATATCATTCAGACTAAAAAAGTCTGCCTCAATTGACCTGGAACAATACATTCAAGTTTTGGATTAGCCTAGTCAATGTCTAACCTTAGATACTGTATAAGGCCCCGTCCACACGAAGCCAAACCCTGGCCTAAACGCACAAATTTTTCACCAAACCAGCCTCTCATCCACACGAAGCCGGCGTTTCGGGGGTCTGTAAACAATCTTTTTTTTATTCAGCCTTCAGAGTGGGAAGATTTTGAAACGCCGTTTTCGCGTTTCCATCTTTAAGCTCTAACCGCATTTTTTTTTTACACGCATGCGTCATAGCGTCGCCTCTAAACACGCATGCGCGACACAGTATCACAACAACAATGGCGCCGTACTGTGTTGAATGGTTGCTGCTAATGCTACTCACCCTGCTGTCGGGCTTACAACAGAATCTTCTTCTTCTGGAATATCTCCAGGAAGAACAGAGCAATATCGACCACATAGTTCAGCACCTGAATTTGACTGAACCACCAAAATGGACCCGCAGGGCAACCATGTATAAATATTAGTGCGCATGCCCAACATTTCGTCGCCTATTTTTGGCACGGCTTTCTAGCGCCACTTACAGGCTACAACGCCACACATTTTTACCAGCGTTTTTCATGCATTTGTGGGCGGGCGATCACATTTTATTTCGTCTCAGTCTTTCGACAAGCGTTCTGCTGGAAATATTAGAGTTTGTGTTAGTTTTGACTTAGGTGTGGGTGGGGCCTAAGATGCTCCAGCATGACATTAAACAATGTGGAATAATTCCTCCAGTGTGGCTGAAAATAAATAATTCTGCAAAGAAAAGTAGTTCTGAAACCTATTTACTGTGATGTAAAAGACTCAATGCCAGTCAATTGTTCCTAATGGTGGCCCAAACAGCTTAGGGGGCAAATACTTTTTTTTCTTCTTTCCAATAGGGCCAGTTTGGTTGGCTTTTTTCTCTGCTTTTATGTTTATTAAAGTTATCATGGACGGGCAGACGGACAGAAAGACAGATGAAACACTTGAAGCTTTGCTAAGTTGGTCTTGCACAGCCAGGCAGTCGCAAAGAAAGGGAACAAAAGAGGAATGGTCTTAGGGGAAATTGAGTGTACAAGATGCATCATGCCAGTGGAGCAGAATCCTTAAACACACTCACACACACAGCAGCACACACTACTGTAGAATTCCTAATGAGTGAAGAGCCCACAGGGGACAAGAACTGGGAGACAGGCGGAGAAAAAGGGAGGAGTTAAATGTGAGGACAGACGGAAAGAGAGAAATCGATGCATCTTTCTTTAGCTTACAATGCTTATCAAGCATGCATGGCATTATGTCCATGTTGTGTATGTTGTGTATTTGGGGTGGATTTTTTTGTTTCCACAAAGGAGACTTGAGAGATTGAAAGTCACATATGTGCAAAAAGTATTGGCGATGGGACGTAAGTATTCAAGCCCAGGGCAGAATTCCAATCTCCTCAAGAAAGCAGTCAGGCCACTAAGGTTGCCATGACGCTGTCTCCCCCCAAAACACACTCCTTCTCTCTCGCCCTTCACACAGCAGAGCAGGGTGGGGCTAAATGTCCTCAGGTAAAGTGGAATCAAAGTTTTACAGGTAGAATGATCATATATGCCTGAATAAATTGTGTATTTTTAAGTGAAGGTATGTTGTCAGTCATTTTTAAAATCTGATTATACATTTAGACCATTTCTAAATTACTTTTAAGATAAATGTGGAAAATTATATTATAAATTGTACATTTGACAGTGTTTTTATGGATCTAAAATGTTCATCACAAAGTGTGAAGCACAATCTGGATCACTGTCACATGGGGTCAAAGGTCAAGGTTTGTATAATAATGTTAGTCCTGAATGCTTGCCATTTTTAAACAATTTCAGACTTCCTCAGAATAAACTTTACCCAAATATTTACTGAGGACAAGGTTTTGCTTTAAATGCATTCAATAAAAGCATCAAAACTTCAGCATCATTTTCTGTCTGCCAATTTTTTAACTAGCAGCCTTTTCCCCTAAATATGGTTTAAGGAAAAAGAACTAATAATCTGCAAAGAAAACTATAGATACGCATCAGAAATTTTGTATCAGCCTGATTGATGCAAAATACTTATATTTGGAGAAAACATTAAGAAAACTGACGCGGTCATGTAGAATATTGATAATGTAAAACTGCTCCAACTAAAGAGTCATAAATGAATAAATATGCATTTTGTCCCATTATTCTCTGAAAAAATACATTTATAAGCTACACAAACCTTAAGAACTGTAAATGTATATAATATTACTCTATAACTTTCAGTTAGGATTACTTTACCCTTTTGTTTGCTGTTTTATCTATAGTGTTATTCTCTCCCATTTTGTTCATTCTACATCTCGCCCAAGTTACATACATATGTCGAAACGGTTTCAAAGTTTTCTCCTAATCAAGTGAAATATCACTTTAAAGATGCAGCACACACATTCAGCTTAAAGGACTGCCCAATTTTTAAGGGAAGAAACTTTTTACTCGCTAATTTAATCTAAAGTAATCTTTCTTTTATGGATACTACTACTCACAATATCAGCACAGCCTCTTACTTCAAATAATTCAAAATATCCCTTCAGGGAAACATCTGAACTCAATATGATTATGCTCTGCTAACTGCACAGCAAAAATGCAGATACAATAAAACCAACAGGATGCACCAGAATAAATATTAATATTATTATTTCTATATAGAGTATTGAAGAAAAACTACTCTTTGTTAGAGATTGCATGAATCAAGACAGCTGTATTCATTATATAATGATGGCTAAAGACAGGGAACATGCGATCTTAAGCCATTTGTCAATTCATTCTCACCCATTTACAGGAAACAGCTTACTTTGGACTATCTACCACAGTTTTCCCAGCTGTTTTGGTCTTATTCGTCAAATTACATCAGTTACCATAACTGCCTGATTGTGTGAAAATGTCAGAGATCAAAAGTAAAGATGCAGGAAGGAAAGGCCAGGAGACAGAGGAAGAGGGGAAGGGAGGCAGAGGTTTTAAATTGACTATTGGTCAGGGGTCAGATGGACATTTAATATAACCAATCAGCTTCCTAATTACACAAGTGCTGCCAGATTGGTGTCTTCTATAGGTTTGTGTGAGTGAGTGTGTGTGTGTGGCTGGTGTTGCGTGTAGAGGTCTTGTTGTAACAAAACGAACATCTGGCCTCAATATTGATTCCATGTGTCAGCACACACTATAAGTCTGGATGCATGTAAATGTGCACACACACAGGTTGCAGTAAATGGCTCCTGCCTTACACAGCCACACAGAGAGAAAGAGATGGAAAAAGAAATGGCAACACATGAGGACTCGGCGACGTGATGTGCCAGTCATGCCAGAAAAACACAAAGGTGAAAAAAACAATACAACTGAATGCGTACACACACACACACACACACTCACACTCTCCCAGCTCTTCTGGGTGTGTTTGTGAGTGTGTGTGAAAGCTGATTATAACGGTAATTGATGTAAACGTCTAAATTACAGCTAGAAGCTAAAATAACCACCGTGTTTTAGCGTTGCCATGTCAACGTGATGAAAAACACCTGGATGTTTCACCGGAGGAGAGAGGGGGAAATGTGTGCGTCACAACCGCACAGCTGAACCAATGAAACCCAGCATTGGTAAGGGACATGATTCTGGACAAATAAAATAAAAATCTACAATTTAACGGCCTGTTAGGCTGAAACCAAAGTCTTTATATACCATTGCAGTTAATACAGAATGCTCAAAGACTCAAAAACTTGAAATTTGTTGTTAATTGTTGTTGTTAATTGAAAATTTAAAAATTTAGGAGCTCTGGATACTTCAAATTTCCCTTTAACTCTCCAAGCAAGGAGAACATAAACAGGAGAATCAGTGAAGGCCTGCATCCAAAATTGAATGTCTGAGAGAAACTACAACTAAATGCACATTAAACAGAGCACTCCATTCTAATAGAGAGAAAGATGACACGGCAACATCCAGGTTGTATATGAATGCATTAAGAAAAATAAGCAGGTTTGTGTAAATGTGTGGACGGATGGAACAAAAGACTGATCTAACATTAGAGAAAAGTTTACTTTCCAGTGAGTCAATGACCCCTGCAATTATGGTTAATTTAGAAAACAAAGGAAACCATGTCGATTGACACATAAGAGAAGTTCCCTGTTTTGTCTTGGTTTATCCACAAAACATAAGGAATACATGGTATTTTGCTGACAAAAGAGATGGGGTTTTGGATAGATGTGTGCAAAAAAGGATGACCATCCAATACCTACTCAGCAGACTAACATCGCCGCGATTAAAGAAAGTAGAGGTGCAGCACTGCAGCATAAAATACTCTAAATCTGCTAATATATCCCTGATTTGGTAAGCCCTTACTTCCACTCCTAGACTGGATTCATGGAAGCTAAACTAACTATGTGTATCTTTCACAGTTCCCTTTTGGTACCAATGTAGGCTGGGTGTGCTATCATACTGAGATTTAAAGAAGTTTTTCTTTGGCAGGAGATGCAAAAGGACCGACCCGCCCTGCTTCCACAAAACGACCCAAAGTAAGAACCACGCTGCCAAATCCCAGAAATTTAAAGTCAATTTTTATGGATGATCCCACACTTTACACTTTTAGAAGTGGGATGATGTGGCAAAATATGTTACCCAGACATGATCACAAGTCTCAGTCGTATTTTTTCCTCAAACCAATCCAAATCAGCTCGTCTGGCAGTTCAAAGAATGTGCGAAAGGAGAAATTATCATCACAAGCGTACATGAAAAAGAAAATCAGCTTACCTTTAAGTCAGTGATACCAAGCTGTCACCTTCCACGTAAGCATATTTTCAGCTGCATGTGTGGAGTCTTTTATGTGTGGACTACCCGGAATTAGACTAGATGCGGTTAAAATGGTGTAATTTATTTTCCAAGCCAACCCTAATGTTCCTTACAGACAATCAGACGGCTGTGGACTGTCACAAGGCGTAAAGCCACATGCTGTCGTGATACATACTCTCCCATCTAGCAGATACACTAGAAACTTTTATGCAAAGGAAAAACACTACGGACAAAAAATTATAGCAAAAAGTTTTTTTCTTTTTCTGATTACCTTAAAAACAAGTTAGTCAGTTTCGTACATAAAACACACCATAGCAGGCAGAGACTAAGAAATACACATTTGAACTTTTTTTCCTCCTTCCTACCATGGCTGTGTTTATTTGAGTCTGTGTCTTGATGGAAATGTGACTGCTGAACAAACAAACTAAAAGTCTATAACAGACATGTCTGCTTAGAGAAAAGGTGTGTTTAACATGTGTGTTTAAAGATAGGCAAATGGGGTAAAACCCCAGTGTGCATCCACTTACAGGGAATGACAAAACACGATTCATTGAATAAAAGTTGTCCAGATTTATTTAAGCAACAGGTAAAGTCATGATCTATGGGAGAAATTCTTTAAGAATTTCTTTAGGAGACAAGGATTTAAACTTAGGCTGGTCTTAACTGTACAGCTGTATTGTTGCTTAATAGCTGGAGAGCTAATCAACTGAGAGACACTGAGGTGGCACTATGAGAGACATACGAGGCGAGTAAACCCAAAACATATAAACATCAGCCTTTATCTATAAAAACAGATTAAACTATAAACAGTGGAACAAATGAAACCACATTTACTACAGTTAACCCTTTATAGGGCACGTTACCATTTCTGATCACTTGCATACCCCTTAGAAATGGAGCCCCCTACTTTTGTTATTTTTCTTACTATATTCGGGCAAATTGGCATTTCTTGTTATTGAACTGACATTCATTTTTGCCATAAGAATATTAATATTTTTTGAATGTTACAAAGGTAATAAGGTAATGATCTAAAAATGAGTGAAAATAAGTGTATTTACCGTTAATTTGAGTAGGTAAATAAGGAAATCTCAGAGTGGAAGGAGCATTTTTATCTATAACATCAAATTATTTGACATTATGCACTTGAAATAGGAGATATTTTTTTCCTTATTTTATTTGTAAAATTTCTTATTCCATTTGCTCAATTCAAGAAAAAATGCAATTATTTTAAGAAAAAATGAAGTACTTTCATATTTTTGCAGTGCGCTCTTTGCTTGAAAGTTAGAAATTTAAAGTCTTTCACTGAGTGCCCTATAAAGGGTTAACAGAATAAATATGTGTTAGGGTAACAGGTTAAGATCCCAATTCAAATAGTACAAGTTGAAGAGCACATGGGGTCCAGCTATAAATCCAAATTGGATTTTGCAGAAGGGTTGATTTACCAAAAAAGCATTAAACTTACCCTTTCATACCTTTTGTTTAGGATTTTATTTATCTGAGGATTCTCTGTCAGAAACTCTAAAACCAAAACATAGACACAAAATAGACACAAACTTGTTGTGACGAAGGAAATTAATAATAACAGACATACTCTAAAAATAAACCAATGGAATACTTCTATTTCTATTTAAGAATCTCATACTGATAGATTTGAAATAATTTAAAAAAAGTTTTGAATATTGAAATTGTATTCAATAATAGTTAAACTTCTCTTACACTTGGATGAAACTTGCAAAATTTTTGATTTTGAAAGACGGTCTGCAAACTTCATCTGAGTATGGCTAACAAAAATAATGCATGGTTTGCAATGTTCAGAAATAATTTCAGGAAACGAGACACGCCATAGAGAAAAGAAGAAGTTGCAGGCTCAGGGTATTTATGACTAGCTTCTGAAAGTCAAGCCTTAAAAAGACCCAAAAAACTCCAGAAAAGACTCAAAAGGAACAGGGAGATACATCCTTCCCTAGCTAAAAATGCCCTATAGGAACACATTTTGATTATTCAAGGAGAAAAATAGCTATGATCTGTTAGAGTTTTTCTATAAAACATGTCTGACATGTTTAATTGAAGAAAAATGGGGGGGAAAATGATGTATATGTACAGATATTAAAGTCTATTAGGTAAAGGCAGGATTTTAAAATTGGACGCATCTGATGCATGTTTGCCGTCTCTATGTACAATGTTAGATGCAATCAAGCGTAGCCGTGCTTTATTCGCTGACATGACTAGAAAGTAAGTAGTTTTAAAATATATTTAATTGAGAAAGCCCACCTCAAACCGTTTGGTCCTACTTTTAAACATTCTGTTGTTATTTCGAGCAACCACTGTTATCTCATCAGCAAAGTCAGTCACTACTGGCTGCCTAAAAGTTACCAGAGGTCACTTTATGATGTGATCACCTAATTTGCACATTTGGTAATGTGATCCCGCCATACGAGAAAAAAACAGAAGACAGACAGTTATTAAAAAATATATGAATATCTTTAAAACTGAAGATAAACTTAATAAAATAAATTCAGGCATTCATTTGAACCAAAACTGTTTAAATCAGTCTTTTTATTTTTTCAAATTTTACTTAAAGACAGTTAGGAAAACACAGTGAAAGTGGCTGCAGATTAATTAAATAATAGAAGCAGCTCTCACTGCTTGCAGAGGACAGTAAATTCAGAGAGATTGGTGCTTTCATATTGTCGCCAAAGTCTTCTATATATATATAGTAAAAAATTCTCTAGATTTCTCACTAATCTCTTTTAAAAAATCATGCAGCTTTTCCTTCCTGAACCTAATGTGCATGCCAACTCTAAAGAGGTGTACGGCACAGATTGTAAGCTTACAGCATTGCACAAAAATACATGCATTTGTTGGTACATGTCATCAAGAGTTAAGTAATTTATTTCCAAAGTTTTACCACCATAATCAATTTTATCATGGTGATATTTATGGGTTAAATTATGATGTCTCTTGATGTTTATACTGTAGAAATAAACCCTAGCCAGTAGCTGTTGCTTGTCCAGGATGTGTTTCCAACCGCAGGTGTCCACATTTTACAAATTGCACTGGGTTCACAATGCTGAAATGCAGTAATGGCAGCGCGGACCCTCAGAACTTATCAAGCATAAATGAGGTCCAACACATACAGCAGGAGGATTATCTCTTTATCGTGTTTGGGATAGAAATTGGCACAATTTCTTGCTGTGTGAATGCCCACCTTAAATAAATAAATTGACTCACAATCGCCTGAATAATTATAAAATATAATTATATAATAAAATATTTTCCTTAAATATAGATAGCCTAGCTGGACAGAGAAAAAATTAAACAATGCATGTCATCTACTCCCAGGAAATATCTTGCATCATAAAAGGAGGCAAGCTTCTGCAGCTCTGAGGAAAAGTCCAAATAAAGGTACTTTGTAGTGTTCAGATTTCTAAGTTTAGGTTTAAAGAGAAGAACAAGCTGTTAATAAACTTACTCTTAGGGTTTTGCAATATAGCACAAATATTATCAGACCACTTTCTACCGCCTTTTTCCTATTGATATAATAAAAATCATGGGCACACATACAGACACACACACACACACAAACTAATTCAAACATAAGCTCTAATTTCCTGTAGCGGATATAAAGTGAGACAGAATTCATCGAGCACAGCAACTGGTGCTAAATTCATGCTTTTAATTCTCTCCTCCAAATGCTACAACCCTCAGACAATAATTCATCAAGACCAAATGCAAATGCAGACAAGTTGTATAATTAGGCAAAGAAGCAATCAGAGACTCAGTTATCCAGATACATGTGTGCACTAAAGAAGGAAAAATAGAAAGCCTCTAAATGAGTACTTCAGGAAGCTGTAGCTGTCCGTGCCGTCCACTAAACAAGGTTGTGATTAATGTCAAGTGTGTTTCCTTCACTCTTCCAAATGACCTTTCTTCCTTGTTTCTATCAATCTTTCTCACAGTTACTTTATGCTATTCCGCTTGTCTTTTCATCTTTTTCTCCGGTCTAATGTCCTTGTGATTTCTTTTCTTACTTCTCCCTTCTTTTCCCTGATCCTCCCGTCCTTCTTTGGGCCCTTTCCTTTTTACGTTAGCTTAAACTTTTTCCTCACAATCTTTTTTAGGTATTTCTAACCCTCATCAATTGTGTTTCGATCGTCTTTGTCTAATGCACATTGTAGTGCATAGCATCATGGCATGCACATTGTAGTGAAGAATGCCATCAGAAAAGCTGGATGGAAAATT
This sequence comes from Cyprinodon brontotheroides, assembly GCA_018398635.1. Classification (NCBI taxonomy): domain Eukaryota; kingdom Metazoa; phylum Chordata; class Actinopteri; order Cyprinodontiformes; family Cyprinodontidae; genus Cyprinodon; species Cyprinodon brontotheroides. The sequence goes on along the minus strand of JAGKQL010000044.1, from coordinate 5,964,714 downwards.
CCAATAACTCCCTCAAATGTTTAAAAAAAAAAAACGTTACATTCGCTTAAAGTTGTTTTTGGCTCTAACGAAAAAAGGTTAATGCATAAAGTTTTCTTCTAGTTTTTTCTATTTATGCATGTAAACATGGCTGGAACCAACATCTCTATTACCAACTGAGATTTTAACCTAAGAACAATTAGCCCAATTGCAGCAAATTGATTAAAACTTTCCTCCATTACTGATCTATTGTCTGTGGTAGATTGCAACCTCTTCTTCCTGTTTATTACAACCATGCTTGACGACGTCATGTGGATGACATATGACAACATCACGCTTTGCGTCGCTTGGCTGATCCACTTCAAACCAAATCGAAAGAACGTAAATTCAGGTTTCCTTTTTTGCTATTTTTATAAGTTTGCTTAAATTTTGATTTTACATTTTAGTTGGATGGAAACATAGCTACCGTATTTGTTGTTTCGCCATTCTTCTAAATTGTCCCTGTTTCCTTCCTTCCATCCAGTATCTCCTTGATTTCTAACTGTCCTGTGCCTTCCCTTCCTTTTCTTTTTCTTTTTCATAAAAAAAAAATAAAAAAATCCAGATATACATTCACTCTCTGTCTGCATGTGTCTTTTCTGCTGTCTCAGAAAATCTGGAATTTATAAGATGAACTCAAACTAACATTGAAACAGATGTTTTAGTACATGTACATGTGTTTTACTTCCTCAGGCACTCTTAACCCTAAAAGCCAACATTACTCAAACATCTATCTCATTCCATTTATAAACTAAAAGATTTTACTTTAATTTAATCTCTGAATCTCACATGCTTTTAATTCTTCTCCCACACAGTCAGTCAAACAACCAGAAAGTAAAATCTTAAGCAAAAAAAAAAACTGTGGATGGAATTAATCGATGGAACAACATGGGCAGCAGCAGGCCAATGCCTCATCAAGGTAACATTGTGCAGCAATTAAACATCACACCTTTCAAAGAAACTATTTCCCTCACTCTGCAAAGGAAAATGCTGCACATGCCAGCATACTAAAAACTCCCATTCTTCACTCACATGCGTGTTCTCCTGCCTGTGTTGTAGCGGTGTGAGTGCGTGCACCTAACCACTTTAAAGTCTGTGAGTTGCCTATTGATCCCCATGTATCGGGCAAGTTGTCCTCTGAGGAAAGAAGGGAAATGAAAGAAAAAGAATAAAATGAAAAAGGGGAGAGGCAGATCGATGCAGCGGGGAACAGGGAGGGCGAGCGGGGATTGAGGGAAAACACTCGCAAATACGAGTGCTATGCCGCACAGGCGAAGAGACGCACACACACATAAACACAAAAAGGTGGAGATTAAATATGAATTGGGGTTTTTGTTTCCTCTTTAGTCTCCTTTTAATCTCGTACCCCCCACCTCCCATACCGCATGGAATTATCACATTTCCTTATCAAACATCATTTTATTTTTTCCACAGATTAATTTGGGTGACATCAATTTCCCATACAATATGATATATACAGGATAAACTTTTCATTTTTTTTTAAATCCTTAATCTTGACTCACTTTGAGCGTTAATGAGTCACGTTTAGTAAGAATTGTTTCTGCATGGGGAAAATCTGTGAGACTCAGCATTAATAACTATATTCCCTCTTATCAAAATGTTCATCTTAGATCTTTCTTCTACCAAGCTATAAATAAAAATAAGATCTGCATTTATCGCTCCCTAAGCAAATTGAATCTTCAAGATGTTAAGTGTCCAGCAAGGACAGATGCAAGATAAGAATGTTGATTAAAATGTGTCTTTGCAAAGAAAAGCAATTATTACACGGTCAGCATGAGTCCTGCCACGTGTTTATTGTACTGACTTTAAGCCTTGGCAGAACAATAGCTTTATCAATCTAACCTTCTCTCACACATGAATGTTTTAAAAATATCAGGTCATGATCTGCCACTCTGTACTTTTCAGTTCTGTAAGTTTTTATTTTGGGTTCTCAGTCATGCTTTATTTTGTTATTCTGTTTTATCAATAATTATATAAATTTTGCTATTATTTATTCCTGGATCTACTTTTAGTTAGTTATTCTTTCTCTTATCCTTTGGTTATGTTATCTCCAGTCCCTTCTCTTATCCTCTTGTTTTCGCCTTGGTTATTCCTTATTTTGTAGTCATTAGTTTTATTCCCCTTTACCCTTATTCAAGTTCCTTTCTAGTTACAGTTAACCCCTGTTTTCCCTGGTTTCTCTTTGTTGCCCCCTAGTGGCGATTCCCCCTTAGCTCCTTTCTAGCTGCCTCTGTCCACACATGCTCCCAATTAACTGATTACTCCGCTCTTTGTTCTGTCTTCCATATTAATCGTCCTCTGCAGTTCATTAGTGCTGGTTGCTAGTTGATGCTTTGCTCTCCATGTGTTGTTTCTCTCTGAAGTCTCTTGTTTTTTTGGTTTCTTGTAGTTTGTTATTGGATTTTGTTTCTGTTGCCCTCTTTAATTAAATCTGAAAGAACACATCTCTGCCTCCTGATCTCTGCATTTGGGTCTTTAACCAACTTCCACCAACCTGACCTCGCACTACAAAAGGTGAAATTTCCATGTAAAAAAAAAAGACAGCACACTTATAGAGGTATTTACAATTTCTTTGATAGAAACAGAAGCATTTTAACTTTCTTTAGAAGTTCATAATTGTGATATGAAGGAAGGATCATCTGCTCCAAATAGGAAGGACCAGAGGACTTGTTTTTTCCAGCAGGCCACACAAGTGTTTATCTTCAGCATTAATTTCAAAACAGAGCTGCTTTCCTTAGCTACTAGCCACTGTTTTGAATAACTCAAGTTTGTCTTACTTCCATGTGCAGTGAGCAGGGCAGTAAGGGGGTATCACCATCACAATAAAAGAAGGGAATGTACAAAAGAGTTGCATCCTGGGGTCACAGAGTATTTGACCAGATTAGCAACAAATGTTACTGATCAAGATCAAGCTAGCATGAAACAAAAATGAATACCTGGAAACGGCCCCTTATGCCTAGTGTTAATTACAGTGGAAGATCTGTGATTCTGTGGGCCTTTTGCTCTCCCAAAGGCTCTCAGGAAATTATCAGGCAGCACTGCATCACTGAATCTTTAAATATCAGACAATTTTTAAAAATTCCCCTGGCTTCAGTCATATAATTAAAAATGAGTCACCATTGTATAATTTAGTCAAATAATGATCCAAAACACGGTTCCCGCATCCAAGATTAATCGTCGTAAAAAGACTGTGGTAGGAAGAATGGTTAAAGATCCCTCTTAGTTTATGCATTTACCTAGTGCATTATTACAGTAGAATACAAAATGCAATTAAAGTGATACAATATTTACAACAGGGACTTTTGTACAGTTTCTGCAACACACAGTTAAGCATTAGCAGCTAAAAGTTTTGCTTTTATTTCACAAATCATGTAAAGGAGTTTCACAAAGCCACCAAATAGATTAAGATAGAGTGCACCATTATATTTATCCCAGTTCTTTCTTTTTTTTTATTCGTGTCTCTTTTATTTCAGTGTCAGTCTCCCACTCCTTCACAGGGACACACAGCCCCACCCGCAGTAATGACTAAACCTCCTGCTGCCCCACCCTACCCAGACTGCCAAGTTGCTGCCAACACCTCAGACGCACAAATACACATTTGCACCAGGTCCCACCACAGCTGGTACAAAGAAGTCATAGACTCAACTGTTTTGCTCGTATGCTTATCCACACGCACCAGTTCCACCCGTCTCTCAGTTAAAGCTGCCCGTGTCAGTGCCCTGACACCAGACACACACAAAATAGTCTATTCTGATCTAATGTGATCAGAGCAAATAAGCTCTGTGGTGCTGGCGAACCACAAACTATGCCTGCCAGTACATGACATCACTAAGGAGTGAAAAGCATTATGGTCCACAGAGTTGGGCGAAGGAAAATGAGTGACAGGTGGGAGCCATGGGAACAGTCAGTTAGCCACCCCCTGTTGCCAAGACAACGGGAAAGTTTCCCTGTGTTGTGAAGTTTAAAATTTGATTCTGAGGAGAAAGATGAATGCGGCTGATGGGAACGGGAAATGATGTCATGGAGGCATGTACGTAACAGATATGAACACAGTCGTGCGGGAAGCTTTGCTGGCAGGCATATTTTGCACAAGCTCTGTAAATACGATTAGAGGCAAGCAGATTCCTACGTAGGAGTTCACCACATGAGATCTACTCCATGCAGTCGATTCAAAGGGAAAATCATTTGAGGATAAAAGTGTATTAAAAGAGGCATTCTGATAACTAATGTTCCTGGCAGGAGGGATCTTGGATTCAGGGCTGAACTCTGAAAAGTCTGGGAGTAAATAAAACCAAAGGTGAACAATACGGTTCATCACATAACAATCAGTACTTTGCTTTTACAAGAATATTTCTATGCCTTTTTTATTTTTACATTTCACAAAACTAAACTTCTGTGACAGAACATACAATCTTTCATAACTGTAGTGCAGTAGAATAAGCATACGTGTTCTCCCCAATGGTGTGTCTGAGTTAAAGAACATATTTTACTAAATTTTATAAGTATTTAAGGGGAATATCATTTTATGCTTCTTTCTATGCGTATTTGCAAAAATAATTCAGTCTGATTGGGTGTTGAGAAAACATAAATACTAAGTGTAGTCTTAGATTCTAATTTGGTCTTTACTTTAATTGAACAAATCTAACAGATGCAAATGGCTTAATTTTCCCAGTGTTACCACTTGCCTCAATGTGTCCCTAATACCTCTATTAAGTTTTCCCTTCACTGATGAAGACATAAATACCCAAAGTACGGTTCACCAACTTTAATGTTTCAAACTAGGGATGATGTGTTCAGGCTTTGTGTCTCAGTCAGAAAGTCACATGTCAGTCTAATGTCACCAGAGCAATTTCATCTATATGTTTGCTGCGTCCATGTCATGAATTATGGCAAACTTTTAATGGGACAGATTTGTGATTAATAATTTTTCCTGCCAACCAATTATATTTATTATTTTTTTAGGCCCACCAAAGTTAGCCTCTTGGCTCTTTTTCTGAGTAATGTTTTTTCTCCTGTTCTGACAGTTAAATGAACAGTCATATCCTGGTAGCTTTCCAGTTTTGCCATACAATGTCAACTATCAAGGGATAGTTTTAACATTGCTTTATAATCCATCCTACTATATATTTCTAATAAAAAATGTTTCCCTGAGTTGTCTGCAGTGTTCCTTGATCTTCATGATGCTGATGTTGTTTGTTTATTAATGTCCTCAGTCAACCCTCTGAAGCCTTCACAACACAGCAGTATTAATACTAAGGTTATATTAGGGGATCTATTTACTAAATAGGTGACTTATAAAAAAGTTTTTTTAGTTAGAGGTGTTAGCGTAGAGGTGGTTAAATACAAATGCGGAAGTCATAATCTTGTTTATTTTGTAGTTATGCGTTAGCATGTATGTATTTAGACCATAAACCATCAATGTAACTGCAGCTGTAGAGTTTCTTTGAAGTTTGTAGCCGTGATGTGATAAAATGTGAAAAGATAACACTGAAGGTGTGTGTGCTTGTTCTGCTTACTCTTAGCAGTGACTGGGATTCTTCTTTTGTGGAACCGCCTTTCCCCTCTTGTGCTCCTGCCCCTCCACTCCCTCCTCCGCCACCTGGATATGGTTGTGAAGGCATCTGGTTCTGCTTCTCCCCTACTCCTCCTCCACCTCCTCCTCCACCTGCTGTAGCTCCTCCTGGTCTCCCTCCTCCCAAAAATGACTTTGAATCTCCCAAAAATGTCTTGGTGTCTCCCAGGTAAACCATGCCAGGCAAGGCTACGCCCCTCTTCTGCTGCGAGCCTTCATGATTGGCTGAAACGAAAGAGACGGAGAGCGGGGAGGGGAAAAGAGAGGGGCTCCCACCTCCTCCTCCTCTTTCAGGCCCCATCCGCTCCTTGGGTACCCAGAGTAATCCATGGGCTTGTTCACCTCCTCTTTCACCCGGTCCTCGCGTCTCCCCAAGAACCCAGCCCCTCTCCCGCTCTTTCTCCTCTGCTCCCTCACTCTTTACCATACTGGCACCATCCTCCTTGCCTCCCTCTGCCAGCCGTCCTTCAGGTGGAGCTAGAGAGTAGAGGAGGCGTAGGTCCCCCTTGCTCTCCTCTTTAATTGCTAAAGTAGAGGGAGCTGAGCAGCCATTGGCTGAGGGCACCAGAGAAGGTGTCACTGAGGTGGGCAGGGAGCTTAATGATTGAGAGGAGTCTTGGCAATGGGCAGAATTAAAATGGTCAAGGAGGGCTGATGAATCAGGAGCCGTGAAGTCGCAGTGTCGGCAGCGGCAACAAGCGTGGACACGCCTGGATAAAAAGAAAATCACAAATTTGTACTTTCAGTTTTAATCAGTAAATGAGACTATGCCTTTGAGAGTCATCAAAGCTAGTAATGACTCATTACAGTAGTACAATAATGTGGCTGAGGGCAGTCCTGTAGACATTGTTACAATGTCTTTGCAGAGAAGAGTCACTTCATCTTTACATTTGCTTATTTAAATCAATAAAAGCCACTCATTCAGTCAACCTGAAACCAAAATTGCACACAGAACGAAGAAAATTCAACCCCCGGAAATGAATAAATCAAAACTGCATTTGGCGCTTCTTGTTTTTCTCAGAGCAGTCATGTCTTGACTTTCAGGGAAGTCGTGGCCAAAAAGTGAGTCAGAGTTCCACTAAATCACCTCGAATTACTTGAAAATGGTAAAAAGCTTAAATGAATCTGAACATCAAGCAATGAATCAACCATCAACAAGCCACCTTCACTTCCTGTTGGCCAAGCCCCTGAAGGGTACGCTATATTTCCAAAGCAAAACAGGGTAGGTTTTTATTTGTTTCTTTTTCCTGGCACTAAAAAGAAAATGTTGGGTGGACCGACAAGATTAAACAAGAAAATCAATAAACCATCTTTAAGAAACCTATACCCACACAAACTCCCTCTCAGTATGGCCAGAAAAGTTACATTAACATAACAGAGCAGTTATAGAGCATTCGCTTTTAATATGGAAGTTATCTATGTGTTTCTCAGATTACTCAACTAGTCTCTTTTAGAAAATTGCTTTAATATTAATATACACAATGGATATTTCACTGCCAATTCTGAAGGGAATCTTTTTACCTACCTTGTACTTCAGAAACAGAAACTATATGCCCTTTAGCATAAGCGTCGTTAGACCTATTTAAGGGTGGCTTCAGTCACCCTTTCTTTAACAGTAACCACCCTATAATTATTTTGCGATTTAAAAAAATATTTTTTTCTGTATTTGTTTTTCCTCATATTTTCCCAAAACAAAATGCAATAAAGCACCGAATAAAAAGCCATAAAGAAAACAAGTTAATCTGAACAATCATAGGCGTTACTTCCTTAAGGACTGGTGCGGACATGTCCCCACCAATCTTGACCGGTGAGGGGACAGTCCCCACCAATATTTTGTACAAGTATTTTGCTTTAGGTGCTGTGTATATCTGATTAAAACGCCATTCATACAGACACTAAGAAGAAAATAAAAAAAGTTCTCCCCGCTGCTCACTGTCCACAAACCCCAACAAAAAACTCAGAAAGAATCTTGTTGCCTCTCGCTTTCTCCCCATCACCCCCTCCAACCTCTCCCCGTAACATTTGAATTGAAGGTATCAGGGGGTGACGGGTGCCGAGGGTTCCTAACAGAGGTTCGGGGCGGGTTGGTAAAACTGCGACCCATGCAGGGTCTCTAAGCTACACTACATTCAGTATAGCTGCCATAGAAACAGACAACAAGCGCCAATTTATCAGAATTATACTAAAACACACGCAAATAATTTCCCACATAAAAACTAGGACTTTCAGTCCATTACAGTTTTCGATTTTTAGAGGGTTGTTTATTTCGCGTTTATTAAGTGATGGCTGTGGTATATTAGCTTTCACTGCTATAAGCTTTCCTAGCAGTGATTGATTAATTTAAACACCTGCTCTACTGATACAGGTGCCGAGTTGGTGTTTACAGGTTAAGCATAAAAGAACACCTTTATTTGGAAGCTTCTTGTAGCTACTGTTTTAATCGCGGCTTCATAAAACTTTTCCTGACTTTGATGAGTCTTGCCATTCGGTGGCAAGCTTTGCGCCCCTTTTTCTATTATATGTACGCGTACATTTAAGATTTAAGCGTGTTATCTGTTGACAACTCCAGCAGGCAAAGCTGCTTTTGCAATCTAGCGGGAAGGTAAGGATAAGATCTTGCAGGTGTGGCGTCACTTTGCAGGGTCAAACCAAGATAAAAGATTTAAACAATTTTGGCATTGGAATTTCAGATTTAGGGGAGTTAGAAAAGTTCACTTAGTAAAAGTGCAAATAATAAATCTGATTTACCCGATTACTTTTAAGCTGGTTGAACATACTCTGCGACGAACTGGTGACCTGTTCAAGGTTGATACCACCGCTCTCCCAGAGCGTGGCGAGGGTCCTGTGCCAGCACCTCCTGGTCCCACTGAGGGATAAGGTTAAAAAGAAAATGGATGGTTGAACATAGTCAGGCTCTCCCAGATTCTATCAAATCAGTATTTGATACCCTCAGAGGCGGATTTGGGGAGTTTTGGGACCCCTAGGCAAGAAGACAGACAGGGCCCCTGGAAAAATAAACCCATAAAGAGCAGGAATTATTCTACACCACAGATAGAGAAATGTTAATAGGGCCAGACATCCATTATTTGTTCTGGGTTTTGTCCCTCTCTTCTTGTCCCTTTTCCTGCCTATCAAAGCGTTCTGATGGCATTTTAGCCAAAGGATTTTATATCAAAAACATAATTAATATTTTTTAAATAAGGAGGTTAAATTGTATGGCTAACCATACATGGAAACAGGAGTTTTATTCAGGGGGCCCAGGCAACTTGGGGCCCTGAGGCAACTGCCTAAAGCCATTGCCCTAATGGTGATACACACCCTGGATACCCTTTCAACGGTGGATGTTCTTTGACAGAAAGGCGGAGTTGCTTAATCATATTCTGCTTAAGGCCCCCATAAGATCTTGTCCGAGTCTTGGTTTAAAAGTGTAGATTAATTTTAAAAAGGTGACCCAAAATTGACTGGCCAAGTAATGTTCTGCAATTGAATTGATATATTTATTTAGTTTTCTTTGATTTTATTAATCCTGCCTGTTTAGATTTATGTGATATTTTTGCTGCAAAATATATAAGGCAGATATTACGTAAAACAGTTATGTGTTTCGGCTGTAAGCATTAAATCAGGTAAATATTGTTAGCATTTTTTGGCTTTATCCTTTCAACAGAAAAAAAAAAGGAAATCTGACACTTAGTGGCTCCTTACTTTATGAGCTTACGCACCAACTAGTCCCCGCAACTTTACACACCCTTGTCTTAGACAACGCCTTAAGCAGGTACACTGAAAAAATTAGGCGCGCGCATAGCGCGCGCATGCATCTTCTAGGGGCTAAGCCACCCCTGTCTCTTAAACCTAGAGACGCCCCTGCCCTTTAGCCTTAAGTCAGTCATGTTAAATGATTTGCAACTGTACAATGGTTTTCTTAAGTCTTGCCTCCGATGTGGACCAAATTCTTGGCTTTGGCAGGTCCATTAAAACACTTACACAAGTGTCATTCTAAATATTTTCATTGCATTTTACTGTGAAGTTATTACCTTCAGTTCCGGTCAGAAGGGTTCAGCAGCTTCTAACAGATTTTCCTCCAGGGTTGACATGCATTTACTTCATCTGTCTTCCCATCAATTATAACCATCTTAGCTCTCTTCCTCACATTTTGCATGCAGGCATTAAACATTATCAGTTATTTTTTTCCATACTAACCGAATTACATGTCTTGCTATGTTTGCTATGTCCCCTTACTGACTTGTACTAAAACTTCTGAGACTTTATTTAAATGATTATTTCCCACCGTTCTTCCAAAAAAGGCAGATTTATGGAAGGCACAACTAATTATTGTCATGTTGACAGTTTCTCTGTCGCTATCTGCTGCCTCTCGAGCTAAAGCGTGGGCTTCTCAGCTGCTTTTTAAAGTAATTCTCTTCTTTTTTTGTCCATTTAGCTGGGCTGGAGTCTCTTTGTTGGCTTGTGTAATACTTTTTTCCATCTTTGATCAATTGAAAAGGAATCTGCGACATAGTGAGAACTTGGGACATATCCCGAACTAAATAGCTGACCTGACTTTTTTGTTTCTTGCTCTTCATGATCTAGCTGTTTTTTCACCTAATGCTCTTTTATAAAACTCTGAGGCCTTTATAGAAGAGCGACATACCATGTTTACTAAGTAGGTGACCTCTAAAGGCAATTGGTTGCACTGGGTTTTATTTCAAATGTGGAAACCATTTCATCACCTTCCACAAATTCCACATTTCTATTTAGTGCTTGAAATTTCAAAATAACTACACTAAAGCATCTGATTGCAACATGAAAACATAAAAAAAATAAAAGGGATATGAATACTTGTTTTACGGCATTGTACTGGCCTGATAATAACTTCAGTTCTCTTTTCAAGGCCATTGTTTTGGCAACTCAGTCATGTATAACCAATGCCTCACTCGCTCTTTTCCTATGCTCAGATGTCACCCAGCAGCAGTAATCTGCTAAACACTGGCTACTGCATTCACTTGGCTTTCTCTCAACAGCAGCTTCGTATTGATGCCCTGCAGTGTGAGTATTTTACAACAGCAGGAGATACAGTAAGCATGCCAAAAATGTCAATGAGAGCAGAAAAACAACCTCCGTGTACAGAAGATGCTCACACAGAAAGAAAAAAAAAATCAATGAAATAAATTTAGAGGTATAAAACTCAGATGTGAGGATTAAATAGATGTTTTTCTCTTTTCAAATAAGCTATAACCTGAGTCGCCAGCTGCTTAAAAAACATCTAGCTCAGAGAAGTGATCTAAAATCCAATGGGTTTAAGGAATGTCTTTCCACTTGACAGGTTTGGTTTGATTAAAAGCCACTTTGATTATTATGTAAGGGCAGATCATTTAAAGCAGTGTGAATGTTGTCATTCGCACCCTAGGGGCAGCAAGCTATTGGACCGAGACAGTTTAAAAAAGTCTCATTCTGGTTTAAAATAAACAGAAATAGGAATGTTCAAAGATCAGCTAGAGTTTTATATTCTTTTTTCTATTATTGGGTAATAAATTGCTTATCATAATGCTTGGAGCACCTTTTCTAGTGACTGGGAAACAGAACCTCCTGGCAATATTTGCAGTCTGAGATGTTTTAATGCATTACTAAAGACTATGACTGGTGTATTATTTCTAATCCAATTTCTGGTCACACTCAGCAGGGTCTATCCGATAGAAAAAAGGAATCAGACTTCTTCTAAACAAGGCCTTTTTGCACCTAATAGTCTTGTAGCCACACCCTTAGGGTGAAGTCTGTTCTATTGAAATTGCAATGTGTTTAATGGCCTTATTATGACGTTCTGTGAGGTTGGGTGTGGGAAGCCTGTTTTTACAACAAAGCGGATTCTTGAACGGAGACTGTGTTGCAAAAACAGGGGGAACACTACAATAAAATTGATTGTCTAATTCAGTAGAGTTGGTTATAACTGGCAGTGTTATAGTTAACTGTCTTTGCGTCCATCATGTTTTATCATATAAAGTGTGTTGTCTAGTTGTTTTTCAAATTGTAGTGTTGTAAACTTCTTTTTTTGCCCTTTCATATAGCACTGCTCTTACTTTTTAAGCACAATTTATTAACACAATTTTACACCATTGAAAATTGTAATATCCAGGAAAAAAAATATCCTCCAATATAAAAGGCAAAACAAAAGTTTGGAATCAGTCCTGAAAAAAAGTGGACCTGCTTCCAGCTTAAAAGTGACAAAAAAAATGGCCAGACATTTTATTCAAGATTTACTAATAAAGATACTTCAGTCGCTATGGCAAATTATTATACTGCTCACATGCCAGTGAGGTGAAGATTCTCGCAAGGCAATAGAAGCGCTGCCAGCTGAAGTGTGTTACGACAGAATTTGACCTAAATTGATAAAGTGCCTAACTTGATACTGGCTCTAGAAACCCATAATGTCCAAGGACACCATCTGGCAATCATCATTGATAATAAGTTGGGAGGTCAACTAACTATCTGACTTAATGGACAGGCTGACTCCGTTGATAGACATTAAGCCAAGCATGCTTGTGTAAATGTTCAGTCATCTGGGTCATGCGAAATCAAAAAAAACAGATTTAAAATAGGAGGCATCCTGACTTTCACTAACACTTTTATGAGCCTGTCGGTTTCTGTTAGTCCCTACATCAAAGGTCCATCCTCCTAAGCACAAGTCAGAAAATGAAAAGACCAACCCAATTGTCCACCCATGTTTTGTGGTCTTTTTTTTGTTGTGTATGGACCAGAAGATGGGCGTCACAAGGTCAACAAGTCATTTCTTTGTCATGTATTTGTTCTACCAGCCACTGAACCAGGTCAGTCAAACGCTGGTTTTAACCGAGACGGTGGACTTACCTGGTCAGGGAACAAATACATGACATAGAATGACTTGATGACTTTCCCGAAATAATGCTCGAACTTATTGTTATCAATTTTGAATCGTAGAAAACCATCCATTCTTTTCTGTCTAAAATCTAAACATTTTGATGCGTCAAAGGTGTATCCTTTATTCCTGATGTGAAGGTGTACAGCAGAATCCTGGAAAGCTACTGGCCCAGTGTAATGTGCGCTTCAGTGTAGTTGTTTTGATTTTTCAATATTGGAGTCTGAACAGTCCTGCTACACTGGAAGAAACACAAGTGCACCCACTCAACTTTGGTTTTGGGTGCTCTGTCCCTTGGAATGAACCACTTTTGTCTGTGTGAGGTTTTTGAAAACACTGGGTCTAGAAATCACCCAGTATGCTTTGTTAGAAAAATCAGCTTCTGACTCTCTCGAAACTCCTGACACATATGAAATTACACCGTTTTGTACCTCTGTTTTTTCTTACTTATCACATTGGAGTACGAGGTATTTGTTTTATCCTGCTAGATTTTTGGAGCCGACTTAAGAAGCGCTCAGTTTGGATAACAACACTTCAAGGGATTTTCCTGACAGTAACATGTTACGTATTCTATTCATATTTTCTGTACAACTGATAGAATATTGTCAGCCAGTACGTAACAAGAGAGCTGTGTTCAGAAGTGATATGAGTCAAACTGCAGGTGTGGAGTCTGTATGTTTCTGGTAACTCCACGGTATTAAGACTCCCATTGTGCTCATGCATTGAACAGCACAGCGCGAAAAGGGCAACATGTTGTTTCCTGCATTCTCTCTACTGAGGTGTCATCCGGTATCTCAACGGGCTGTGTTTTAAAAAGAAATATACACTTTATACATTTTCATACAACAGATAAATGCTGACAAATTAAATGTGATTGCAGATCAGCACTAACACATGTAATTTGTCACATGTTATCTGTTGTATAAAAATTTATGTAAAGTGTATCTTTATTCTTTTGGGATATTGTGTCAGCTGAACAGACGGGATCTCTAAAACCAAGGTTTTAAATAAATTCTTGTTGGAAAGAAGCAGTCTGGTAGTTTGATTCTTACATAAACCAACGAGTAAAAACTTTTTAAGCTCAACATTATCCTGGTCGGTAGAACTCCAAGAGCGATTCCTGAACATCATGTCAGATCTGACATGGGCCTTTTGTTTTCATCTATTTTTGAAAATGAACCAAAAAGAGCATTCAGCTTAGCTTCACTTGAATAAGAATTAATAGGCTACTTTTTATATTTCCTTAACCTGCCTTTAGCCATTTACACAATCCGTCCTTATTGGTCATTTAAAAGAGATATTTTTATTTCACAACCTGGTTACACTTTAATTGTTCGCTAAAAATATGGGTGGCTGCAAAGTTTTTCTGCACTTTTAGCTGTTTTGATAAAGTTGTGAGAACATAAGATTTATTAACTCAACTGTAGAGTAGATACTTTAACTCTAACCCCTTTAACCTGGAATAAAGAGTTGAAAATGCTCAAACAGTAGGTCAAGATACTTATCAATAATAAAAAGAAAAGGTCTGTTCTAAGCTGCATTTTGCAGCTTAGTACCAAGAAAAGGGAGGTATCCTGTATAGCTGAAAATTTAACTCTAAATCAAACAATACAATTTAAAAAGTTGAGTGTACCGTTATATAATGCACTCTTTTGATTACTGAATGTTAGTGACTGATCTTTCACTGCGTTATAATAATACAAGCTGGTGACTTTTTTCCCTTTAACACTACAATCCTTTCTTTTAAACACCATTAAATTAAACCCTGAACTTGTGGTCTAAAACTTAGAATCCTTTTAGCTTTGATTGATTTTACTGGGAGCACAAAACTTTGTGCCTTTGTTAAAACATTTATTTGATCAGAGGAGCTTTAGATTTTGTTTGGGACATGACTGGACTGTAAAACAAACATCTCATAATTGATTGACACCCTCTTTCTCTCCTATTCTCTCAGGACATCCTCACGGTATCTTTTAATTTTCTTCCCTACTTTAATTTCATTTTTACAAAGATTATTCAATTTCACAACATTCTCTCTTTTTTGTTTTTCCTCTTTTTCTATTAGTAGCTTTTCTTTATTTTAGATCACTAAATTACCTAATCCTGCGCCTAAAAGCTCTTAAATTGTAGGACGACTAGGATACTCATTTCATACTCGGTTCTTTGTATTTTTTGAATATTTGACAGCTAAATCTAGAAACCTCATTTACACTTAATTGTACCACAGGTCTGATTGTACTTATAGAACCCATAAGCAAGAAAACCATACTTGAAGTCTTTCCACAATTTCCTGACATAAATTGTAACCAAAACTGTGAAACGACTGCACGAACTTCAGAGAATGAAGACCGTCCATCAGGAACAGAGCTAATTTGCATTTGGAAAATATAAAAGGCTCCAGTAAGTGAGGTTCCATTGCAATTTCCAGGTACCGGCAGCTTTTCAAAGTCTGAGTCGAATTGCAGAGGTAAATTATCCTCAAATAATGAGTTCCTCCAGCCTGTGGCAAAAAGAAAAAACTAAAAAGAGTAGGTGGGGACCGCTGTGATTTAGAATTACCACCGGTGCATACAAAAGTCTACAGATCTCAAAACCAACAGTAAAGATTTAACATTACAAAATTCAGTAATTGTATTAGGGCTTCTGAATATCATAATGTTGTGTTTTCACTGTTTAATTGTAGTTACAGACATCACTGTTTAAATTACTTGAGCCAACCTTGTTTTAATTGCTTTTATTTACTACTATTTTTCAACAGTTTGTGTTAAGGCTTGTTTTACAGTAGCCTGATTTATTGGTTGAAAAACAGGGTTCCAACTTTGCTTGTTTGTTGGCTCTTTCACAGGGGCGATTGGTTAGTTTGTTACTGACCTTCTTACTTGTTTATCTGGCTGTATGTTTCTGCCCTGATTGTTTCAATAGAAGGTTAGCTAATCCAACCTAATTTAAATAACGCTACATATTAATGAATAACCATTGGTCTGGAAAAACCACAGCATATTAAGGAAATAAATCTAGATTTAACAATCAAAAACAGTATTTACTGGGCATGTCTAATGTTATGAGATTATCCTCCTTTGGGGGAAAATAGTAACTTTTTCTAAGAAGTACTCAACTTTATCAGTCACAGATGCATGCGCATTAAAAACATAAACATACATTAAGTCACTGTATGTTATCCAAAAATTGCTTTAAGACATGCACATTTTCATTATCTATCTGTGAGATCAACAGTTTAACCACAATTACACCCTGAAACAGTCCTCAGGTCCACGCAGACCAGTTGCACCGGTCATTCCCAGTTCAAATCAGAAACTGGAGGGAGAACTGACCTTCTCTACTGGGGCCCTAGTTTGCAATTAGACATGCTCCTTCTCTGTCCCTCTTTGGCCACCACCTAAAACCCTCCTACTCGAGGTGGCTTTCAGCCACTTCAACAACTTTATCAATTTTTTTACTTTACTTTATCTGTTTTCCTGTATTTGTTTTGTATCATGTTTTGTAGCTGATCCTCACAAATTGTGTTTTAGTTTTGACAGCACATCCCTTTTCTTATTTTTTGTTTTGATGTTCTGCACTTCGGTGGCTTGTTTTAAAACACTTAATGCATACGAAAGTGATGATGATTTTCAGCTTACCTGTAGCCGAATTATTAAAACTCTTTCTTCCACTTGTGGCCAGCAAGTTACGCTTTGTACAAATTAGTACTCAATCTCTACTGCTCCTCCTCTCCCACTCCTTCCCTTGTCTCCCCCAGCCTCCTCACTCGAAGCCTTGACTGCGGAGGTGCCCCGCTGGAGTTGATCCAGGTTGGCAAAGCTCTCGCAGGTATTTTGCAACAACACATCAATGACCCCGTGGTCACAAGCGCATTTGGTGCACAAGTGAGTGACACCTGGAGGGTAAAATCAGTATAAAAAAGATACCAGAAATTAAAAAGGCGTCCAATTTGTCTGAAAAAACAAACAAATGGTAGTGATTTGCTCCTCCCATGGCTTCAAATACCTTGTGCAACAACAGGATGTGCAGGGTTAGAAGGGTGAAAAGGTGGAACTAGAAATCACACTGGGGTCGCCTCTTGGGTTAGGAGGGGTCCGCTGGGTGAGGTGGCAGCAGTAGGTTTTGAACCCGTGGGGTCCTGCTGCTTGGTGGAGCTGAGGGAAACTTTGAACAGCATTTAGGGCAGGTTGGCTTCCGACAGGCAAATGGGTGGGATACCTATCGAGGAGAAAATGTTTAGTCAAGCACTTGTTTCAATGCTACACTTTCTTGTTTTTTTGTCAGAACTGGGTTGATGAGTTTGAAGCACATGAAAAAAAAAAGTGAAGTCCAGCAAAAACAAAATTATTGTGCATTATTAATAAAACCCAAAAAATATTAAACATCCTTTTGTATTTTCAGCAGCTAAAACGGCTCTGTTTGGCAGCTGACACACAAAGGAGGGCAAGGGAGTGTCGCGTGGGCAGATTCAGAATAACAAGGGGAAATTTAACTAAGCAGGAAGCGGGGAACAATTATCTTCACACTTGTTAGTGTATTTCATTTTATTTTCCTTGCTAAAAAAGTGGTTTATTTCTTCCCAGTAATTGCAGAGACAACACCAAATGTTTCAGATTTTCATACATCTCACCTCTCCCAGGTGTTTCTGGGGCTGGCAGAGCCGAGGACAATACATGCAGTGCTGAATACAACAGCGATTGGATGGAGTGGTTTGTGCTGTAGTGCAGCAGCAAAGCGGGCTACGATGATCACGTCTCTGCACTGTGGGCCATTGAGTGGCGGAAATCACACAACGACGGTTATAGCTGGTCACCACAGCTTCTGAATCAAGCACTTTTTGGGTCCCTGGGAGCAGAAGAGAGAAACCTTCAGTTAAACATACAGAGAAGCGGTCTAATATACAGTAATACCTTCAAAGTTATCTAAACAAATGAATCACAAATTTTAAAAAGTATTTAATTTGAATTTTACTTGGAAAAAAGACATGTGCATAGTATTAAAAATTGGGGAAATAAAACATGGTTTTTAAAACCTCTTCACGAATAAGTCTATTTCCATTGAGTCAATAATTTGACTGTAGATAAAACAGAAAAATATGTATACAACATCCCTAAAACTGTGATTTTTATGGATATAGTTTTATATCAAACCCAAATTTAAACCTTTTCCAACTCTATATTCAGGATCTTTCTGCTGTGTTCCTTAGTATTTTAGGTTTATCTCATTCTCTTGGCAGATTAATTCTGCAAATTTATCTGAATGAATGTTAACCAAAAGTAGAAAAACTTCCACCACACCTCTTTCATTACCTTGGCTGGTGGTGAAGTGATCTTTGCAGCTTTTGGATACCATGTGATCTTGTTCTCCTCTGTCTCTTCTTCCTCCCTCTCTCCCTCTCTCTGTCCATCCCAGCATGACCCGGAGCTATTAGGGCTTATAGCACCACTAGGCGACTCTATGTCTTTGTTCAAAGTGCTCTAAAGCTTTGTGAACCCTCTGACCACTCCGCACTTCCAGCTGCAGGGGAGTTTACACCAATAAACTGCCTGTACACAGCTCCCGGGCAACCTCCCCAACGTCCAACCCGGCGTCAGAACCCTCCCTGACGCGGGACGAAGTACCCAACCGCAGTGTTGCGTCTTTACCCAGCACAGCCACCCGGCTCCATACCGTCTAAAACCACACTCCCTCCCCCTTTCAGCTGGCTGTCGTTGATGGCAGGTTGACTGCGACCAGCAGGGGTGTGGATGGGGGGGTGTTGACTTTGTTGGGATGCAGGGACAAAAGTGTTGCTCAAGTTCCAAGGAATTACTGCCCATATGCGTAAAGTTGCAGAATTTGCAGCGGAAGTACCAGTGTTTCCTTAGTCGGATGTCTTCGCGACCAATCCCAATTAATGTGCCACCCAACATCACCTGGTGAGAAGGAGAAAGAATAGTTAGATAATAAAGACATAAAAACTCTATCAGATTGAAAGGCGACTGCAAATTTAAAAAAGAAAAACATTAAAACAATGCATAATTTCTCCTTTTTGCAAGACAACTATTTCACAATCAATCAAACATATTATTTTAGTTGTAGAGTTATAAAATCATAATACTAAGCTTTTAGAGTACTTACATCAATACTTTATCAGTTAAAGGTGTATAAATATATTGCATGAGTACTGTCCAGGCTCAATTTGCTACTAAATAACAAGAGCAGGTTTTCTTTTTCTGTCATCTGGGTCACTAAACAGGAGAGATATTTTAAGCTAACTTACTTGTGAGATCTATAATTTAAAATTGAGGGGCAAATCTAATTATCTTCAGGACCTAATAGTCATAATTATCATTATTTTTGTAATTTGCTGAACATACAATGAAAAATAATGATGTGATAGTTAAACAGATGAACTCTCTCTCCTTGACATTATCTTGCACCTTTGCAGTAATTCAATTATGATTATTTTATATTTCAGAGACTTGTAAACTGTTTTCAGTCTAAGTTGTATTCTAAGGGATATTTTAATGTGTATTTCTTATGTGTTTCATGATATTACCAGGATTATAACCTTTGATGGCACACTTAAATATAATACTTTCTTATTTCCATCGCATAGATTTTGCCTTGGTAATTTATTCACTTCACACCAAAGGAAAACACCACAAGGGGAGAATAAAATTGAGGGAAATAATAAAAAGCAAAACATGTTGTGAAGGTTTTCACAAATCTAGAAACAGGGATGATAAAAGAAAAGAGGTGAGAGAGATGAAAAAGTAAACTGAGCAGTTAGAGAAAAATCACTCAAATACTTTGAAAGAAAAGAGCAAGGAAAAAAAGTTGAAACAGAGAAGACGAAGACGTTTATTATAAGGGAGAAGAGAGAAAAAAAGGGGGTTAAATATGTCTGACAGCTGTTTCATCAGACTCTCTAACAGTCAATTAGAACTGCAGCTTCTCAGTCTATTTCACTACCTCCTTTCCTTCCTCTGTCTATATATACATCTAATTTTTCTTTTAAATAATCCTATTATTATTTTTCACTGGTTGACAGGGATCTTAGTAAATGACTAGATGGAATTTTCCAAAGGTTGGCTGAAACCAGAAAAATTGAGTGAGAGATGGAGAAAATAGAGATCCCTTTCATCCCGCCCCCCTTTTTTTCCTAATACTTTCACTTTTTCTTCATAATGACGATTTAAACCCACTGGATTTTCTATTTCATCCATTGCTGTGCTTCTCTGTGTCCATTATGTGACTTCCCAACATTACCGGCGGCTGGATTAAATGAAAGAAAACTCATCAATTATTTTTCTCACATTATAGAACGTTTTTGTTTAAAATCCTTGCTGTTTCTATTCACGTAAAGTCCTAATCCTTAACTAATAATTCAATTCGTCCCGTACAATAAATTACAGAGCTAGAGCCACTATAGAAGAGGAATGGACATGTGAAGTAGTCTTTCTTCTTTCGCACTTTAATGTTTATCATTAGCAGCCAAAGCAAATCAAGTTAAGTGGAAGGTGTTGATTTTTTTTTTTTTTCAGGTCTAAGTCTGCAGCTGTTGATTTTCCTGATTAGGACTCTCTTGGTTTAAAGTGCAGCAGAATAAGACAAAATCAACTTTTTTAAGGCTGCAAGTCGTAATTTCTCACAGCTAGGATTACCATGAAGGCTTGCATTCACTTTGCACATGGATTTTTTTTCTTTTCTAAAGCTACACTAACCCATGTTTCCTTTGTAATGGAACCCTGAGCAGATGTCGTACG